>VNJR01009132.1:0-14343 GCA_008042585.1 Drosophila punjabiensis | reverse complement strand
AAGCATACCAGTCGGGTCATCCGGCAGCCAAAGGATGTGACCAAGACAGGGGAGGACGATATCACCTCGTGGGAGTTCTACAACTACGTGCTGCGCGGCTTCCTCCAGGAGCTGCTCGACATGGGCGCCAAGCCGGAGCTCAAGCTAATGACCCTGCAGGTGTGGGCGGCGTACATGAGCCAAATGGAGGTGGCCTTCTGCAGGAACAACGAACTCGGACTGCCCAAGCTTAATGTAAGGGCACTGCACAGGTGGGTTCAAGGAGGAGGCCTTATTTCTAAATATTTAACTTAAAAACACTTTAATCCTCCAGAGATGCACGCATCATTTACAACTACAAGCGGACAAAGCTAAAAAAGAGCAGGAAGAGCAGCATGTCAGCCGATCCCAACGATGAGCGCGCCAAGTTTCGAATGTGGAACAAAACCAAGGTGATTTTTGTATACTCAATTTAACAAGGTTTATTCAAGACTTAAATTTATGTGAAATAGAATGCATTGGGGAACAACAGGGGCAGCAGCATTACAAGGGTGCGCGGTTTGGCCTCATCCATTGGTCCCACCAAAACTCCTTCAACTGGCTCAGAAGCTAAAGATTTTGAATGTTAGTTTAAAGTAACTTTAAGATCCTCGTAATACTCACTCTCGATGGCTTCTTGGGGTGCTCCCGGAGCCGGCTGCGCATATGCCACCGCCAAGATGGCCAAGCAAATCAAAACCAGACGCAGAGACATGTTTGAAGCAAATGAAGCTGCTGCTACTGACTTGTCCATTGGTTATGCTTTGCTTATATAGCCAAGAGCTCTATGCAAATGACATAATTACCTCGCTCATTAGTTAGAGTTCCCACTCCCAGCTGTTATCTCGAGACTAAAACCTTGCTCTCCTTTCCAGCGCAATCTCGACGCCTCGGGCTACAAGAAATCGAGCGTTGCCTCAGAGTCCGGCACAGAGCATAGGATCGGCGTGCGATGGTCCTGGAAAGCCCGCAAGACCCTCAAGCGCAAAATGTCATTAAAGCATCTGGACAAGCACAGCAGAGTGAGCAGCATGCAGTGCCATGGCCTGAGGCCGAAGGCCAAGGAGCTGCATAACTTCGATCGACACATATACAATCTGAACTTGCACAAGTTATATGTGGTTTTGGCCATAGCCCTCAACATGGTCGAGGACGACATCCAGCTGACAGATTTGCTGCGGCTGGTCGAAGAGGAGCACCTGACCAGCCGATATATGCTAAAGTACCTCCCGGAAAATGTGGCCGCCAAGGGAAAGACGCTGCTCAAGGAGATGGAGTTGGGCAATCAGAAGGATCAGGTCTCATATACGGTGTGTATATATCGTGTCTTTTATCCTAACGCTCTTTAAATGGAGAGAAATTCGGTTGAGAGTCAGAAGATATCCCAAACTTTACGTTAACTTTGTTTTTTCTTACAGTACCTCCGCAGCCACGTGGGTTACATGGCGCATTTTATAGATCTGAGTGAATTTCAAACGCCTAACCTTCTGGCCCTGGCCGAACGCTATGTCCTCGAGCTGGGACTACCGCCTCGGGTGGCCAAGTATGTGGGCAGCCTGATAGACCTGAATCCGCCACACTTCTCTTGTCCGCCGGGCTTTAATGTGTATCCCCGCTACGAGCCCAGGGTAATGGCCTACATCGTGTACGTAATGAAGCTGCTCTTCGGCCTGGACGATGTTAAAGAGAAGAAGATCTCGATGTCGGCGAAACAAATCAATGAAGAACTACAAAATGCTGGCGGAGTTGAGCCTCAAGTTCCCCTGCTATTTGTCTTCACGGAATGGATGCAGTTCGTAGAGCTGAGAAAACAAATTGTTGCTCAGTACAACCAGAGCTTTGCTCGTCGCTTTGGTGTGGCAAACAAAACCGATTGCCAGGTAGATGATATCCTCGTGAAGGATCGCAAGCAGAAGGAGCAGGAATACGACCACGACGAGGTGCAGGGAGGGGCTATGCAACGCCAATACGAGAATATGACGCACACCATCGAGACCCTGCTAAGGGATCACTTTGGCGAGTCCATTGAAGAGAGCATCGGAAAAAATCACATTGAGTTCCAGCACAGCCTGACTCCGGCTCACACATACTTCCAACGGATCCTGCATCAAGTGTCGCGTTCCGAAGGCGCCGCCTTGGACATCCAGATACCCGACTACATGCACGTGGATCACTCACAGCGAAACCTAGATCCCTTTGTCACGGAAACCAAAGATTTGAAGCAATATTTCGCTCAGCGCGGAGTAAAGATGCATGTGGTGGAGGTTGCCTGCCAGGAGGACTACGAAAAGGTTGGTCTCTTTCATCCCCTTGCGGTTATACCTCCAGCTACCCGTGAATTCCGCGCCAATTTTGACATTAAGACCGAGACATGGATTAATGAGCTTAAAAGAAAGGAGAAACGGCCGGACTTTCAATTCCGTCAACCCAATTCTAAATATGGCGCCGCCTATCTGGCCAGGCTCCAGCAGCGACAGGCGATGCGAGAGCGTCTGGAGGCTTTCAATCCCTTTTGGGAAATCACACCGACTCCCAGCTACCTGGTCAAACTGAATAACGATGAGGAGGTGCTCCTCGATACCCTTAGCTCTATACAAACCTTCGAGGAGGAGAATATGGACCCGCTGAAAGTACCCCTGGATCTGCCACGCCGCCATCTGGAGAAGCAGCTAATTAACAGCAGTGAATCGGGGCCAGAATCGAATGGCAATTTTGGGGAAGATTCCGAACAAAAGCCGCCAGTTCTGGAGGAGTTAGTGCTGCAAGTCTCCAACTTTGACTGCTGGCTCCTGCATGGCTTCACCAACAAAATTCGGGAGTCGGATAAACGAGCGCTGCGTCCGTTTTTCCCCTACTCCTTTCGCTGGCTCCTCGAGACCTGTGCCGCCACCATCGGTGTGGGTTGGGATGTCCTATACGAGCAACTCATTGTCCTGGAGGTGATGTTCCACCACAGCATAAAGGACTGGAGCAACTACAAGCAAGTCCTGCGCATCGAGTCGACCAGTTCGGAAAAGGACAGGCAATTGTTGGTTAGAGCGTACAGGGATATGTGGTAAAGTGCAGTTGCAGCAGGACGATGAGAGGAATCTATATTATGTGCTATAATTAGTAACTTTTGCCTTAAGGATATTAGAATTTATGACTATAAAATGTAAAAAAAATACAATGCTAATAAGTTCCTAAGTAATTTTTAACGATCTACGTGACTTCTCTCAGTGAACAAGAGCATCAAGATGCTGGCCAGGAAGTATAGGGATCTCTGGTGAAATGTGATTTAAGAGAGGCCACCAAAGCAATTGAATCTGTTTTTTAAGCAGCTCCGAAAGAGTAAACAAAACACACCCACTCACAAAGGAATGGCGACAGCTGTAGCCAAGGTTATAGTGCATTTTCAAAGATTTTAATCTTAAAAATCATTTGTACATATATTACAATTAATATTAGGGTAAGAAATCCATAAGCATATATGTTGTATTAACCAGTTGATTTTTATAAAAATGTACTCTTAATTATAGGCTTGTATTAGTACGTTTATTTCTTTATTTAATAAAGTTTAATGCAAGCGTTTCAAAATAAAGTTTAATGCAATTCGTTTTCAAATATGAACGTTTGCCTTAAAATATTATTAAACCTAACGAAAATTATACCTACGATAAAATTATTCCCATAAGTTTCTTTAAGTATTTTGCACTCTACTTAACTACTATTGCTGTGAGCGCGACTGTATGTGCGAGAGAAGGCGCATTAACATCAATATCAATAGGCAAATTAGCGTTTATCAGAACAACAACAATAGTATTAGCAGCAACAATGCGTGTCGCGGTTTTGTTTACAAAAATCTTCTTCAAAAGAGAGCGCCGGCTGTCTCAGCCCCACGGTCATCGCCAGAGAGCGAGAGTGAGCAATTATGGGGAACAGTGTTGTGCATTTGGCTACAGTTAAAACTTAGGATTTAAGTTTAAGATTTAAGGCAATATGAAACCTAAGAAGTTCAGAAAGATATAACTAGACATTTTAAAACGAATAAAAACTAATTTATTTATTTATTTATCGTAAGATTTACAAAGCACTCTAAGGAACTCTAAATTAAAATATTGACGTCAATGAAATTATTTAAAATCCAATCAGCCGGCTTGGGTTCTCATATATACATATGTGTGTGTTCTTGTATTTTTAAAACGAACTTGTATAACTTCAAATTGGTATTTCGGAAATAATTCCGCAGAACGTTAAACGATGTACAGCCCTTTAATTTTTGGTGTTATTAAATATGAAAGAAATCTACAATTTTAAAAACTAGAATAGTATAGTCTTTCCTGTCTGTTTAGTTTATTTTATTTATTTATCAAACAAAAACACTTCTTAACAAGGTGAGCAAACGAGGTAACCGTCAAATTTAAACATTAAACTTTACATAAAAAAAAAAAAATAATTTAACTATTTCTCAATTCGGCACTCTGGTATAACTATGTAATTTTGAGCCTAGATATTTTGCAGCTTGTTTCTTTTAGACTTATTTCACAGAGCTCTACTAACTAAACTTTCGAGCTGCAATCAGAAGAGCTGAATAGACTCTTAGCTTTTGTGTAGCTAAATTTCACTTGTTGATCTAGCTATTATTTATGGCTCCAAAAAAGCTGCCATCTCTGGTGGGGAGGGGGCGAACGGTGAGAGGCACAGTGGGCGAAGAAATCATAGGCGCGCATTCGCACGGCGCGTTTCAGTGCTAATTTTAACGTCGCCGCGTTGACTGTTTCGCCTTATTGCGGTTTCCCTGATTTTCCACATTGCTCCCGGGCGCTGAATTCAATTTAAATTAGCTTACATTGTGCCTTTGTACGCCTTTTGCCAGTGTGTGATAACAACAAATAACAAATAAAATACCGCCGAGCGGCGAAGAAGTGAAGTAAAATCGAATGTGTAGACAGGAATTTTAACCGTTACAACAGTGTGGAGAGTGAGAGCGACTAAGAGAACGATCTCAAGGCGCAGAAAGTGAACAGAACATACAAATAAAAGGAAAACGAAACAAAAAAGAATATCAGAGGAATATTTAAAAATAGCTTAATGCATAGGAAAATTATGACATATCTTAAAACTGTCAATTAAAACAGAAATAAGTGTTCATGTTCGGCTGCGCCGTGATTCTTCAGGTTCTCGATTTCTGATTTCCGCTGCGCTCCTCTGTCTGTGGTTTGGACTTTCCGCTGGTGAGTTAAGTTTTGCTGCTGCACAAAAGTGCTAAAATGTTTATTAATTCGCGCGCGTGTGGTTTCCATTCAAATGCCACGGATATGGGCAAGACAGCTGTTTCAATACCACAAATAAAATAAAGCCTGGAAATGCTAAGAGTTTTAACTTTTAGCTCGATTCTAGACTCGTTACGTCAACCTTTTTGCGGGGGGTGTCTAAATCCGACGACTGAATCTCTAGTTTCTCTACACTCGAAATAAAATATTATAAAGAAAGTTGTGAAAATGAGAAATGGAGCATTTACCTTTTTTTTTAGATACTATTTTCTCTGAGGGAAAGAAAGTTATGAAAATGAGAAATGGAGCAACTCACTCTTTTAGAAATTAAAATTCTCAAACTTTCAGTTTTTCTATTTCTAAATATTCTACAAAGGCGGTCTTAACTAATTTTGGCTCAAAAAAATATTTACAAATTATTTGTATCTTTTTTTCGGATTGATAAAAAATGTACATATTAACTTCTACAAAAATTTAATAAAAATTGTTTACTTCTTAGATCATGACCTGTTTTTAATATTTACTAAAATAATTATGATAAAATCCCTAAAAATTAATAATTTTCTTTGAGTTTATTATTCATATTTAATATATTTACTTTTTAGATCATGCCCTCTAATTAATTTTTGATCAAATCTCTAAAAATTCATAATTTTCTTTGAATTTTTTATTATTTATATATTTATTATTATTCATATTTGATATATTGGTAAATATTTAATACCAACACTCTTTGAATTAACATTTAAAGACTTTATATTAAAGAAAAAAGTTTTTAGCGTTTACGTTTCCTAAATTTTAGATAGAAAAGTGCTAGATTATATCCATGAAAATCTCCAAAAATGTCCCCAAAATCCAATAATGGAACTTCTTTTCCAAGTGTAGTTTTACTTTTAGCCATGTTTCACTTGTTGACGTTCTTGGCGGTTTTTGAGGTTAACAACATTTTGAGGCGGCTTTGTTTTCGGTCGGAACCAAACAAAACAAAACAATCAACAACAACTATTGACTCGCACTGGCCATGTTTAGACTACGAGCAAGTCAGTCGGCTTACAAACAATTAATAGCTACTATTTTGTCACTTGCTGACTTTTATGCCAAAATATTTGCCTAAGCTGTTCGCATTAGCAAATCGAACAAATTGCTGAAAAAACGAACAAATCCAACAATACTAAACAGCACACGCGCATTTATCTTGATTCCGATTCTCTCCATGTGACTGCCTGTGTATCATTATTTGTGGGAGCTTATAATTTGTTTTTCCAACTGGAGTACGAAAACCTCCTGCTTTTTGGTCCTGTACTTATTTGTTTTCTTTATTAATACGGTGGGACTGAAGCATTTGGTTTTGGTGTTTGTTTTCACATGAGTCTTTTAATTATTTAGATTTTGGTTTAAAAAAGTGATGGGTTTTAATTATAAATATAATTTATTGGGATCTTATTTGAGGATAAACCAAATTATAATTACTAAAAGTCAAAGTATAAAGCCTAAGATCCAAAGTAAATAAGGGTTCCTTACCATCGGCGCATTGATCTCTTGCCACTAAAATTCTCAAGTGGTTATAACGCTGAATGCTATGTAGTTGTTTGGATTAATATATTACTAAATGAGACTGATAAAAAAGTTCAAGACTTTTGGTCATTTTTTAAGACTTTTGGTTACGAAAGTAGCGCAAGAATATTTTTGTCTTCTTTTGAGATTTTTTTGTTCTTTTGTTAAGTTGTTTTGGGGTTAAATGAAGCTTGAAATCTCGTAGTTCCAGAATTTTAAGACTTATATTAAGATTTTAATTTAAGCATGCACAAAATCTTGAAAGAAGATTTTATTTTTTTTTTTATCAGTGTAGAGTTATTAAAATTAAATAAAGGCTGTAAAATATTTATTATGTACTAAATACCGCTAAGTCTTAAAAAGTCCAAGCAAATAGTTTATTTGATAAATCATAAAAGGTAACTCTCTTGAATCTTTCATGATTCAAAATCAAAATGGCAATAAAACAACTCTGTTTTTTTCTGAAAAATTCTAATATTTGAGTGCTTTATTTTCCTAATTTATTTCCCAAATCCCACTGTATGGAACATAATATATATGATGAGGAATGGTGTTTGTCAAATGCTAATTAGTTTCATTATAGCCGACAGTCACGAGCGGAGTTGAGGGGCCGTGAAGTGTATTAATTGGATGCGCCGAAACAGTTTGATAAGCACAATATTGGTCGCATTGATCCGACCGGACATATGGTAGCAATCACGTCCGACGACCCATCCGATTGTTTATCTTTATATTGTTTTTTATATCCCTCCCCCCCTTCGGCTGTCCTGCGTACCGCCAATGGCTGTCAAACCGTCAACGCAGCGCGTACCGGCACAAGAGGCACTTTGATGGACATATTATAGACAGTTTGGCAAACGCGAGAGCGCCTGAGAAAGGCTAAATATAAACAATCTAGTCCCCATCCTCCCCTTCCTCGCCCACATTAAGGGAAAATTAAGCAAACCAGACGCGAGAAGGGTTGACAGATCCAAAAATAAGCAGAAAGCCAGCAATGATTACCTGGTTGGACTTTTGGGGCAACGATTCGGTGGCAAGGAGGCTGCGGCTAATGCTCCTGCTGAATCAAAATGGGGTCTCGTGTGGCACGTGTGCAGGCGGCTTTAAAACTGTTTAGACTTTGTATTTTTAGGCTTTCTAATTATGTGAATTTGATAATTGACTCAAGTGGAATATCCGGAAGTTGATCTATTTAGGTTTTATTTCTTTATTTAAACATTCGTTATTTAAACTTAATATTTAATTTTAAGCTAATTTCAGCAAATTAAATTATATAGTATAAAAAAGTATACATATTTTTATCCATCTATATTAAAAACATTGTCATATATCAATTTAACTAGTTTTTATTTAATTTTAAAGTAAAATCATCCAATTTTGTGGTCTAATTTATTGAATTAAATAATAGTTCCTTCATTGATAGTAATATGTTACCTTAATTATTAATGTTTTACCTCTTAAATGTTTGTTTTTATTATAAATCACATTTCAATTGATGCATTTCTTTGAAATTCATTCAAAAATTTCTTGTTAGACTGAAATCACCTCCACAAAAATTTCACCTTCCGTTTGCTATCGCCCAATGCTAACATTTAAATTTAAAGACATAAAAACAAGAATGAAATATTTGGTTTATTTGTCTAATTTTATTTTTGAGTTCCTTTTCCCGCTTCCGCTGCCTGTCTTTGTCATTTCCCGAAGAACGCGAAGAAAAACAACAAGAACGAACTAGAAAATCATGATTATTTTCTTGAAAATCGCTCTCTCTCTCTCTCTCTCTCTGTCTATTTGTTTTCTATTGTTTTGGTTGTTGTTGTTCTTGTTGTAATTCGGTGGAAAACAAAGCTGGCGCTTGTCTCTGCACTCATTCACATGCCACATACTCTTTAATAGACCTCTTATTTCATTTCAAATGTTTATTTTCGTTCCCCAACACCGTTCTGCCGGTTTATTTTTTTTTGAGCTGCAATGACATTTATGGTTAGAACAGTAAATGTGGGTTAAGAAGAACTTAGGGTTAAAGGTATTATTATAAACTTTGAATTATTCGTTAATTTATTTTCAATAATATTAAAATAATAATATTAATGTCTCCTTAGTAAGATTGCTTTGAATTTGGACGTATACGTAATATTTTTCTGTACCGAATAGTAAACAATATTTGTACACCTTTTGTCATGTTTAAAAGAGTTCACTAACCATGACAGATGATAAATTAAAGATAGGATCTTTGACAACTTCAAAACACATAATAAATTTACCCATTCAAATGTTGTCTGATAAAGTTTTTATACCCATTATCTATAGTAAGCGTTAAGGGTATTATAACTAAGAACCAACCTACAAAGATAAAAAAATAAAATCTTCTTTTAAGATTTTGTGCATTCTTAAATTAAAATCTTAATATAAGACCAAAAATCTTAATATAAGTCTTAAAATTCTGTAATTACGAGATTTTAAGCTTCATTTAATACCAAAACAACTTAAAAAAAAAACATGAAAATCTTAAAAAAATACAAAAATATTCTTGCGCTACTTTTGTAACCAAAAGTCTTGAAAAATGGCCAGAAGTCTTGAACTTTTTTATCAGTGAAGATCAGTTACCTATCTTAGGCCAACGTAAGTTTTAGTTCTGTTACAAGATATAGAATACATATATAGAATTACCATTATTTATGTTTTATATATTATAGATTTTAATTTAATTTAAGTGATTAAGTCACTAATTTAAAACGCAAACCAGAGTATCTTAAAGTCTGGCATATAAACTACAGCTTTCGTTCTTGTTATCTTTATGCTTCTGCAATGTTTTATTTATTCTTTTTATCTTTTTGTCACTTTATGTGGGAGCTGGTCTGCAATTTATCTTATCATCTGGAAAGTAAAAACCTTCTCCGCTGTTCTCCATAGCCGACTTTTACTGTATATTCCCCAAACCGAAGAAGTGGCAAGGTTTTTAGTACGTGATTGGCTGCCGCGCACTCACGTTTCTACGGCTATACGAGGCGAGACATTGAAGACGCAGTCCCATTAATTGGATTACAATTCTCCGCATTTCTGCCCATGTTTTATCTTTTTCTTGTCCGTTGATTTTTTGTGTTGCACGTAGCCTGCCTTCTTCTTCATCTTCATTTCTTCTTGGCCATTAGTCATACATGTGTAAAAGTCGCGGTCTCTTCAACTTGTTGCTTACACCCTGGATTTGCATTTACATATATTAATATGTCTATATATATACGTACATATATATCTCCTTAAATGGACGTGGGGGAATTTCGCCTTCATAATGTAACTGTATATCCGTATATTGCGAAAATGTGTGAAATAAATCGCAGACACAACATTGACACATGTCGTGTGTGTGTGTGTGCCGGCACAAGTAGCCACAAAATTATAGTAGCAACAAAAAACACATTGTTGGAAAGTTTTAATCTAAGGTGGATGTAAGGAGGATAAGTTTTTATAAGATAACATTCAATAAGATTTAAAATTATTTAAAAGTTTTCTTCATATAAGTCTAAATATTTGTTTATTTATAACCAAAAATAATTTAAAAGCATTCAAAATAGAATTAAATATATAAAAATTGACAAAGACCTTTTTAGTCTTCCTGCTCTTTCTTGGCTGATCCAGTAAACATATTTTTAAATTCTCAAAAGCTCATCTAATAATTAATAAGAATAATGAGGACAGCTTTTAATTTATTTAAAAGGTATCTTCATATATGAATATTAGTTTATTTATTACCGAAAATAATTTAAAGGCATTTAAAATACATAGAATAATATATAAAAATTGACAAAGACCTTGTTGTTGTTGTCTTGGCATATTTTTAAATTCTTAAATTCTCAAAAACTCCTCAAATGTTTAGTATAAAATTGAAGCTATAACTTCATAGAATAATCTAAAGTATATAGACCCCAGTTTCCCGTCTCATCAAACACTATATGAACTGAACTTTTTTTGTGCCTATAATTTATCTAAACGAAAAAAATAACAAAACGAATTTAACACTGAAATGAGCTACAAATCGAAAACATAATACACTCAACTTCATTCAAAACACCGGTGATTTCAACTCGTTCAGTTGACTATCAGAAATTAGCTTTTCTTTTGTATAACCGAAAAAGAATTTCCTGACAGTCCTGATCCCTGATAATGTTATAAATGAACTTCTACCCTGTTATTTTTACAAGTTCATTGAACTGCCAAAAGTTTTACCATTTCATTGGGTTAGGCAACCCCAAATATATTACTGAAATTTTGTAAATTATTAAATGTATTTATCAAAATTAAATTATAAAATTAATCAAACTAAACATTTTACAACCATTATAAAAAAAGTCGATATCACTTATCATGTTAGTAATTACGTCTTGTTTTTTCCTTTAAGAATTCATAATTAAAAACAAACTTCACCTGTTTTTAATAAACTAAACAAGCCCAAGTAAATTTTGTGGGTTGATCATAGAGCTGTAAAATAATTGTTTATTTCATCATTTTGATGTGTTCATATGCAGAAATTTATTTAAAATCTATTTTAAATTTGTAAAGAATTACAAATTTATCTTTTAGAAGCAGAAGTACCTCGATTTATAGACCTACTGTTTCGTTTTTTTTTTTTTTTTTTTTTTTTGCTAAAATAATAATCTGAATTTAAACAATTTAAGTTAATTTAAAAAGAAAAAAAAGGATTTAAAATATATAATAAATTTGCAAGAAAATCATAATACAATTTACATTACATTACAAGCTAGTTAATCTTGATAATATAAACTCTACACAATATTTAAAATCATATTCTATGTAAAAAAGCCCTAAACAAATGTTCTCAGCTGTTGTTTTCTTGACTTTTGAATAAACTATTAATTTGACCAAAAGTATTTTATGATACAGATGTCGACGAAATTACTGGTTAAATATGTTTTTGTCTTTTCCCAAAAAATGCTGCTCTTGTGCACCGCTAAAAATTTTCCACTCTGACGTTTTCGCGCGGCACTGCCTTCCTTCTCACAGTTGGAAACTCAAATATTTGAGTTGGCGATTAGCGAAATTGCTTTTTTTTTGTGTAATTGTTAATTGGAACGCCTGAAAGCCAGTTTAAGGAAAAGAATATAAGATTTTCTGAATATTATTTCGACTGCTGACGGAACGAAATAAATTAAATGGCGTGCTATTAAAAACCAAACCACAAAATAGAAAAAGACCAGCAGACACACCTCTCTTGTGGCTGCCTGAGAAAAAACAAGAAAACAAAACTTAAACTTAAATTTATTAAACACGCAGGCGTTGGAATTTAATTCAATCGCCGAAAGGCAGATGTTTTGTTCTCCTTTTGCACGCAGACGTAATTTTTAAGGTAAACAAACGACAAGAGAGAGACAGCGACGATTCATTTGCACAATCCATTTGTTTTTTTTTTGGGGGAGATGAGGTGAGCTCGAGGGCCAGTCCGATCGCCCTCCCGCCCGATCGCCGGAGAACGAAACCGAGAGCGAGAGGTGTGCGACAGGTGTTAATTGCCCGACAAATCTCAAAAAAAAAAAAACACGCAGCCCGCTCATGGGACTTGTACTCACTACCCACCCAGGCCCACCTGCATTATACAATCGGTGTGTGTGCAGTCGACTCGCTAATTGATTCGATCATTCAATTTGCTTGCAGATCGCCGGACAGCTGCCGCCGGTTTATCCACACACCTACTGCCGCCATGGGACGCTGGGGCCGGCAGAGTCCGGTGCTGGAGCCCCCGGATCCGCAGCAGCTGCAGCAGGCGGCTGTCACAGCGCCCGTTCCCATCCTGCCGCCGCGCACCTTTATGCGACAGTCGAGCATTACGAAGATCGGCAACATGCTCAACACGGCCATCAACATCAACGGTGCCAAGAAGCCGCCAAGTGAGTAATATATCCATCGTATTTCTGTGTTCTGACCTTCAGATTTATATTTTTCGGGAATTGTGGAGGCGGAAAATAGGTCAGGGTTAGCTGGTAAATGGGTGATATTTCATAAATATGAATATTTATAAAATAAAAGGTGTGTCAAGAAGGGAAAGAGAGAAAGATCCTTTTAATTATAACTTTTTTGTGGTTATATTTTTATATTAAACAACATTTTCGGGACTTTAAATTAGGTCAGGCTGTGTCGCTATAACGCTAAAATACTATTAATTAATTGATTAAAATGTATTATCAAAATAAACGTGGCATAATTAAAACATGGATCCAGTCTGTATACTTACCTTTCCTTTTTAAATTTTAGACCAGTCTTCGGGAATTAAATAGGTTGAATTTCTGACCTTATATTCACATTAAAAATGTGTTACAAAGCCTCAAAAAATTATAATTAATTTTCCATTTATTTAATAGTTTAAGGCTGTTTAATGTAGTTTAATTAACCTTTGATATTTTAGGAATATAAAGAGGTCAAGGTCGGACGACTATTTTAAATATTATTATAATGGACCTTAACTTCACAATAGTTTTCTGATTATCTTATCTTAAGGCCAAGGCATTGCTTTGTCTGGCTAAGATTAAATTTACATACATACAAAAAATATTAAATTATATGTCTTAATTTCGCCAAACAAGTTATAACAAAATAACTTGTTTGGCGAAATTAAGACATATAATTTAATATTTTTTAAGTCAGAAAGGAAGTCTTTTTTATAGATTACAATATTTTTAAGTACTATTACAGTGGCTGTTAATTTTTATTTAAATGCTGTGCAATCAGCTGTAAGTCCAAATAGACTAAGAAGTCAGAGTTTTCACTCTTTTTCGGACCAAAGGATTCGTCAAGGATGCTGCTTAGGCATGGTTTCTAATTTTTATTAAATTTGATAATAACTTACTTACTTTTAGGAAAGTTTTTAAGTGTTGATGTAGCCTTTTTTGACATATTTCCTTGTATAGTATAAAACAAAGAATTGAAGGACAGATTAGGATATTTGGATGTTTTAAACAATAACTTTTACGACTCAGTAAGGTTCCCCACATTTTAATCAAAGTTACCCACCTTTTTTATACAAGTTGGTGTCGCATTTTTCCACTACCTCCACCTTCTTAAGGTAGAAATTATACAAATTTTTACGTGAACTGCTATGCATTGCAAAGTTTCATAATTTTAATTATAAAATAAGCTGCCAATAAAATTATTAATTCAAAATAAACGATAAATACATCGTTGTTGCAAAATAATCGATGTATCGATGAGCAACGTGTTGCCAGAGTCTGCGAATTTCAGCAAACCCAATGCTGCCAGACAGCTGCCCAAAAACTGTTCTTGCAAAAACCGCCAGATATAGCGGGCAAATGGCTAAATTGGCAACGCTGCAGCGCGAGCCAGATCTGGTGGGAAAATAGCTAAACTAGCTCGAGATCTGGGCACACTAAATCGCTCAGCATCCAGTGCTGCCCATTTAACAGCGATTAGCATCCAGTGCTGCCCATTCAACAGCGTTCAGCAACCAGTGCTGCCCATTTAACAGCGTTCAGCAACCAATGTTGCCAGAGTCTGC
>VNJR01009131.1:0-16195 GCA_008042585.1 Drosophila punjabiensis | reverse complement strand
AAAATGCACAAATGTTGAATTTTATTTGAGAAATAAATTGTCCAAACTATTTAAGTGGATCCCGCACGGGTTAAGGATGCCCACAAACTCCGCCAAAAAATGCCAACAAATGTATCACAATTTTCTCCAGGACGAGTTTTTCCATATAAACCGAATTAATGTCCAGGCAAATACATATATAAATATACAACTGTGAGCCGGGCTTAAATTCACTACCGAGTTTTGCAGGAACTTTTGGCTATATACAGTTTGAGCCACTGTCGCTGAATGTGGCGCTAAAAATTAACCGATGTGCTGTTTATGACGACATGGAAGCCACTGACACTGTATATATAGCTGAAAAATAACTGCTCTGCAACTGCACAAAAAAGGAATCGAAATTGGCGGCGAAACGCCTTTCGCAGTTGTACCGTATGTATATATCGCACATAGAATTTCCACATTTTCGCAGAATTTTAACACCATCAGTTTTGTCAAAGGTAGTTCACTTTTTTTATTTCGTTTATTTGGAAATTTGGGCTTATTAATTATTCCAATATAAATAGATGCCAAGTAATATTACCATGTAGAATGCACACACACACACCTAAGGTGGAGTGCTCACAATTTTAATTTTAGGCACTGAATACCTGGTTGTTAGGCATGATTTTCCAAGTCCTTTCCTTTTCGAATCCAACTGCTTTCACCAGCTAGATTTTTCGCCAACAATAAATTCAAATATTCAATTCAATTTTTTCATCTTTCCTTAAAGCTAACAATAAAACTTTATAACTTAATTAGCTCAATCAGAATGAAGTAATTATTAGAAATAAAAGATACCTGTATATATATTAAACAAAACCAACTCAACCAACCCAAACAAAAACTTAACATGCCATTTAGCTGAAATTTTGTTTTCATATTTTTGTCTTTTAGCTTCTTAGCTCCCACTGACTAAATGAATATCTATGCATTTTATATTATGATTAGCAGTATTATGATAGAGTAGACAAATTCCTTTCGCGACCTGGGGGTTTGAGTATTTGAGCGGCTAAAATTTGGAGTCCTTACTAACTGTCAAAGGTCAAAGACATTGGACAAACATAAGCTAAGACGACACAGAACCTCATTTTCCTTCTGTTTTTCATTCATCAGGCATTACATTGTTTTCGTCATTTGGTTTGGATATTGGCTCTGATTTTTTTCGAGAGCCGATAGTTTGGATATTTCAACCATGATCGGGTAGCTTATTAGTTTCAGTCAGGGACTCTATATGTATTTCTCATGTAATGTCAGAAGCAGAGACAGCAAGAACCCCCCATTCCGGAGGAGCTAGAAATAACAAGAGGTCCCGCTTCGCTATATTTCTCTCTATGATTTGTTTTGCTGCCGTGTGGAAAGCGATTGTCCTTACGAAATCGTTTTTGGTAAAACTTCAAATTTGCCAAAGCATTTCAATAGTATAGATAGAAAAGTACCACTATATGATATAAAAGAATATGCTAAAGAATCTAAAAGAATATAATATAAAAGAATATGCTTGATTGGAGGGGGGCGGCTTTAACCTGAGGGTGCACTCGATAATAGAAAACACGTAGGACTTGTTCGGGGTTTTGCGCGACGTGCGTCTTGGGTGTTTATTGAACAAAGTAGAAATTGGTACTGATTACAAATAGACTTAAAAATATCATCGGGGAGCGGATTGGAAGCTCATCGGAGAGAGAGGGAGAGAGAACAAACGGGACATTGTGAGGCTGCAAGCGGAGTTACACTGCCTCTCGAAAATAAGCGCCTTCTGGCGTGAACAATGCTAAAGAATCTAAATTTAGATTAGAACGAGCATATAAATGAGCTAGAATAAGGCTAGATACTAACAAACAAACAAAAAATTTAGATACGATGAAAAAAGTTTAGATTTTGAATTAAGAACAGGAGACCCGATTTTATTTAAAAATGATACTGGCCATAAGCTAGACTTTGAATATACAGGACCATATACGGTACAGAAGATAGAACCTAAAACATATAGGTTAAATAGGTTAAAATTATTCATACTATATCATAAGCATACCAATTTATATTATATTTCATTAAAATAATTCACTTACTTAATATGTTCTTTTAACTTTATGTATTTCCATTTCCATTTAATTTTTCTAATATTTAAAAATAGCATGGCCATACAAAAAATAAAAATAAAAAAAAAATTTTTACATGCGCAACGGCTATGTCACTATGTGAGCTATATACCTCCTCTCTGCCAGATCGGCTCTTCGCCGGTCTCTTTATATATACACATTTATGCATAAGCAGTGACCGCTGGTCTGCCAGCGACACTTATCCATATATACTTAGATACATAAGCATTGGTTACTTTGCTGCCAACGCGGCTACTGTAAGCTAAGCCAACTAAATATTTAAGACCAAATGAACTTTTGCTATATGACTATGAATGAGAACGGATCTTTCTGTTTAAATAATAAGAAGTGACTTGGACACTCAATAAGGACTTGAATCTTTTTATTATGCTGATACCAAGGAGGAATATCATAGAGGATAAAAATCCCCACTTCATTCCTAAGCAAGGCCAAGGCCATAAGAGAACAACCCCTGGCCAACGCGCAGGGATCCCGAATTTGTAGACCATAACAAAGTACAGACTATGGAGTTAAACCCTTTGACATCCAAACTTATCCAGGAAACAAGCTGGGGAAAGCCACAGAGTAATAACAATTATAAAAGGCCAAATTCATCTCAGCATCGATCGGGCTTAAAACGTCAGCATTTTAATAACATAACCCAATCCCACGAACAGGAGGAGGCGGGTTGCACCGCCACAGCTGAAGCGGAAGTTTCCAACATTGAGGGAGAGAATGACTCCGCCGAACTTAATGACCTCCTCCATTTTTCAGGAAGCGCTCCCGACTGTCGTTCATCGAGCGACAGTTGGCTGACAAAACATTAAGAATCCTTATTGGCACTGGTGCGGCAAAAATTACGTTGAAGCCGTAAAGGAGCTAAAATACGTAATGTCGGTCGAGAACCCCTTCATTGTTAACTCCGATCACGGCTCCATTGACGTCAGACACAAGTGCCTAATGCGCTTTTGTGGGCCAAATGCTGTAGCATATAAGGTTTAAAAATGATTATTCGTATGAGCAGATGTTAGTGTAAACTGAGTTGGGAAACACGCGCTTTTTCCGGCTCATCTTCGTCGGCATTATGGGTGAGGGTCAAGGGAAGATACACTTTTATGTGCTCACAATAGTATGCTAGTAATAAATAATTTTCTTGCTATATTTAGAAAGGGAAATGAGTGTAACAGCCTTTACAATAGCCTCGAAAGAAGAAAAAGAACAAGAAAAAAGGTAATAGAAGGATTAGGACAGGATGGATAAGAAAATTCGTTTTTTTTTTAAGCCGAAGGGTTTCTGGCGATGCCAACACGTTTTTTGGCTCACTGCATCCGCTATTTTTCGGCACCGATTTTACTACGTTTTTCGCATGATTTGTTTCCACTTTTTCGGGCACTTAAGTTGTTGGGGATGAGGCTCGCTTTTTGCTGCTACAGGTTCTTTTGTCGGTGATGGGCTGAGCAAGCTGGCTACAGCGGCGGCTGATCTTTTAAGATAAACTGATGACTTGGGTGGGCCTCTTTATTGAGTTGTTGCTCAATTAAACAAGGATTGGTAATGTTATTTTTGGCAACATAATACTTGGTGCCAGATCTACGCAAAAAAAACGTAAAAAATTTTAGAAACTATTGACAATGCCCCTTTTTTGTAAAAATAATTACCCAAAAAGGCCTGGCACGAATTGTGGAATGATATTTCTCCTTTCTTCGTGTGGATGGCTGGCGGATGGGTATTTTAAGGCACTTTAATTAACTTAACCTCGCTGGATTGTTTCTTTTAAGACTTTGAGCTGCACTTAAACTCGTCTGTATACTTTGACAATCAGGAAGAAAAGAGAACTTGGGTAAGCTTGGCCTTACGGACGTATCCCTTAGCGATGGCATAGCATTGCATTTCCCCACGCAATCGACTAGTTTTAAGTATGACTGTAGATCTGCATTAGTGCAAGAGCTGCACACTAGGTGGCGCGGCCGATAGTACAGGGTGGCCACTTCGGCGAGTCACGATATAAAATTGGATAGGGATAATAATAAAATATTCTTGGGCAGATTTATTTTGCCAACTTTTAAAAACCTGAAGTGGCAAGCGCCACTTCAAACCTCCCGGCCAAAATCACACTTGGCCTTGAAGACAAGTGGGATACACGCTTTCACGAAGGATCTATTGTTTGATATCTTTGGCGTGGTATTCGCAAATAACTCATAATAAGTGTTTCCCAAATTAAATGTTAAATCCTTGGACAAAATTTCTCTGTTGAAAGTTTCGGCGGAACACCTCCTGACCTACTTTAAAGAACACCTCACGACTCCTTAAATTATAAGGCTTTTCGTTTCGTCTTTTTCACAGCTTTTAGGAAAGGAAATTTTGTGCAATTATCTAAAACTATAAAGATTCCTATGTTGCCAGATTTTGACCGCGGGTAGGGGCCCAAAAGTCAACATATAGTGTCTGAAAGGACCGATCACTTTCCTCTAATTTCTGTAAGGGAGGTCTTAACGGTTTGTTTGAAGTTTCTGTGCACTTACAAATTTCACAGCGATTTATATAATCTCTTACGTCCTTTACTAAGTTTAATAGTAACAACGGCGAAGCCGTTCTAAAGTTTTGTTTATGCCACAATGTGACGATAATGAGTCATCATGAGCAATTCGCAAAAGCTACGGGCACTAACTCCAGGGGAAGCCACAGTTTCCAAACAAGGTCATCGCCTATTCTGTCACCAGAAGCATGCTCTGTTCGACAATATATGTAGCCATCGATGACTTTGTCATCAGGAATACGATCGGAATTTCCCTAATTTTATCCTGCAGGACTCTGTATGCCTCAGATTGGAAATGTGAAGACTGCATATCCATAAACTGGTATACTGGTAACCCTGTAATTTTAAGGCCCATCTAGCTAGTTGACTACTAAGGTCAGATTGTGACATAAGCCATTTTAATGACGCATGGTCAGTTATCACGGAAAAAGCATGACCTTCGACATAAGCACGAAATTTCTTAACACCACTGTCAGGCACTCTTTCTCGGTAACAGAGTAATTTCTTTGGCACGCTGCAGAAACCTCATTACCTTTAGGATCGCTTTACATAAGCACTATCCCAACTCCGGTGTGACTTGCATCACAATGCAGGTAAAACGGCTCATTGAAATTGGGAGTGTGAAGTACTGGAGCCATGCACTTTTCGTTTTTAAGTAATTGGAAGGCATCCTCAGCTTCTTGTGTTCATTCGAACTTACGATTTTGATAAAAGCAAAGTTAAGGATGAATTTTTTATACCATCCCGTCATTCCCAGGAATCGACGAAGCTGTTTAATAGAACGAGGTGCTGGATAATTAACAATGGTAGTGAATTTATCTGCATCCATGGCTATTTTTCCGTTACCTACGACATGACACAATTAACTAACTTCTTTTACACAGAAATTACTTTTTCCCACATTTATAGTTAAACCGGCTTTAGAAAGCGCAAACGAGATATCCTTTAACACTTCCACATGTCTTTCCAACGTCTCAGAAACTATTAAAACGTCATCTAAATATACAAAGACTTCGTTCTTCAATGAGATCGGAATAATTCGGTCTATTAATTTGGACATCGTTGCAGGGGCATTGGTCAGACCAAAAGCCATTACCGGGATCCAATGGTATTTGCCAGTATGCGTCTTTTAAGTCGAGACTCGTTATGAACTCGGCCTTCGGGAGTCGGCCAAGAATACTGTCGAAGGTTTTTGGTCACCTCGTTCACTTTTCGACAATCCATGCATAGCCGCACCTTGCCAGGTTTGCGGAACTTTCCGTTTCTTCAATCACACCTAGTGAAAGCATGCGATCCAACTTCTCAAACAATAACTTTTCAATATCTGGAGACACGGCATAGTGACGTTGCTTAATGGGTGTGGCATTGCCAACATCGATTTTATGGGATAGAAGATGGGTCTTACCTAGTCCTTTTTCAGTGAAGGAAGGGAACATAAAGATTACTTTTTTTAATACCTTCTCCTGTGTATCGGAAAGAGCTCTAAGATCGCTACTGTCTAACTTTTTAATATTAGTAACATTATTAGCTGAAGCTAGTTTAGATGTAATTGGCTCGAACTTCGTCCAAAAGTCAATGCCCAGGTACAATGACTGTATTAATGATGGAATAATATAAAATGTTATGAGCTTTGTTTGTCCATCAAACTGAACATTTGTGCTTACTTTTCCGACGATATTTTGCTGATTACCATCTGCAGTTCGAACGGAGGACGAAAAGTTTTTAAAAGGTTCTTGATCACGGATCAAGTCTGCTGCTAGTTTTCCACCAATGCAGCTAACCTGTGTCCATTAGACCGGAGACAGTTCTACCCAAAAGAAATACTCTCCAGCCTACATTGGTGGTAGAATTTTTTGATTCGTAACTTTGACCGAACTTTTCTTTTATTTGGGCGACTAAAAAACGTTTGTGTAAAGGAATGTCAGGGATATGTGAAAAGTCTGGGATACTTGAAGATATGATTGTGGACTTTAATCTGTATTCGTCGCTTTCGACGTCACTTGTCTGCGTGCACCTACGGGCTGAGTAGGTTTTTGCTTGACTACATCTTAGGCACGCCGTCATTGTACCAGCAAAAGAGACTTCTGGGCATTGTTTATGCGAATGTCCACCTTTGCCACAGTTCCAGAACGTTACATTCATTGCCGAAATTTCTGGTTCATCACATTCGGATTCCTCGGATTCTTGTGTTTCAATTTGAACTTCGTGAACATGTCGACGAGGAGCTGGTCGTGGTTTAAAAACATCTTGTTTTGGCACTGACTGCATGAACGACTCGCGAGTACGAACTACGTGACGAAGCTGCGCAGTGCTGAATATTTGCTGATACAGTAACTCGTGCTGTATTTCTGTAAGTTAGTTTGAACGGACGGACTCTAGCATGGCTGAATCGGTCAATGGAACAGTTGATTATCAGCCAATCTAATGGATGGACTCGTAAAACTCTTCAAACGATTCTCTAACTCGATCGATCTATAAACCCTCGATTGCTAAGATCCGTTTGATCCTCCTTAAATTGGATACACAACGCTTGGCATAAAGGCGCCCACTCTACTTTTTCCACGCTTTTGTGATACCGCCAATACAACTCATTTGCAGTACTTATTTGCCCCGTCAATAACTAAAAATTTCCATCTAAGGTATATTGGTAAGGCCTTCAATGCGATATAGAAAGCTTTCAACGCTCATGCCTTACCTTCCTGTAAACTTAAGCTTCCGATTTGCTATAATTTGACTGACGCGCTCAGGTCGCAGATCTGTGCTTGAGAAGGCACCACTCTGTTTAGCAGGTTCCTTATCACATTGAAGTCTATTGGGACTTCACCACTAGGTACAAAACGATCCTGATTTTGAGTACCTGAGTACCCTTTCTTGAAGATTCCGAAATTTCGCTTGCAAGGTCTGCGACAAAATCTCAGCTTGTCGTAATGATGCCTCAGTCATGGCTTTGGTCAAAGCCTCTTGCATTGTTTTCAAAGAGTCGGATGAACTTTCTACACTTTCCATTGTGTTTCCTGATCTTCGTTTTCCAAAGCCTCATTAATATTTGGATTGCTTCTTCCGACTGAATGTCTGGGTACTGTTTGTTTACTCTGATTTAAATCTGTGTTGACGATCAAACTCATCAAAGCAGTCTCTAATGGAGACCTGCAGACAGATTTCCTTATTGGCTACCTTACTATTGAAACAAGCCCAATGAAAAGTATGATTACAATTAGTAGACAACAGTTGAGCGGTATATGAAATTTCTTTGAGACAAAGGTAACATTCAACATTTCCTGTTATATCTATGTTGCTTGGTGGATCCATTATTGTTTTTTTTTTCTTACTAGCAATATATTAATAAACTTATTGTAAATATATATTTTTTCTAAGGGTTAGAAAGTTTTGTAAAGGCAGATAGTTGTTATACCCTTGCAGGGTATTATAATTTTAGTCAGAAGTTTGCAACGCAGAGAAGCATTCATCTCCGACCCTATAAAGTATATATATTCTTGATCAGCATCAACAGCCGAGTCGATCTTGCCATGTCCGTCTGTCTGTCTGTCTGTCTGGCTGTCTGTCCTTCTGTCCGTTTCTACGCAAACAAGTCCCTCAGTTTTAAAGCTATCTGAATAAAACTTTGTAGATAGTCTTTTATATACTCTCACTCGTATATATGTCGGAACGAGCCGGATCAGTCAACTATATCATATAGCTGCCATACAAACGATCGGTAAATGTGGAGGTAAATTACATTTTACTTTACATGTAAAATTAAAAAAAAAAATGTAAAACTGTAAAATTAAAATGAATATGAAAGAAATTCATTTTATATTAGATAGGGTTAAAATGTAATTAATGCATTTGAAGTCTGCAAGGGTATACAAACGAAGTTAGCTTCCTTTCTTGTTCAAATATAAATTTTACCGGAAACCATGATGAACTTCCATTAACAACGATCACCTAATGAACTCTTTTAAAGGAATTGGAAAGTATAGAGGAATTTTACTAAAATCTAAATCCAACTATTTATCGGTATAAAGCAGGGCAATTGAATTCCACTTTATAGTCCTGAATAAAAACGAGGATACAGTATTGATACAGTCGTGAGATTTTAGAAAATATCTTTTTCAAATAGTTTCTCAGTATAACCGGGTAAAATTCATTCAACAGAATTAACCAAAAGCCTTATCCAGGTGTATTTCTAATGTTCAAAATCGATATGGAAGAATAAAGAATAGGAAACAAGTGTATGGTGACAAAATAAATAAGTAGTTGCGATCAATGAATTGCTGCAAAAATATTTTTCGGTAAGTCGTAGACTTCTACACGTATCAGAATTAAAAAAAAACTTTACAATCTAATTAAAGAACCATAAAAAATAGAGAAAGATAAGGAAACAGTTTAATCAGCTGGGGTGGCCAATAGTTTTCAGTAAGTCGTAGTTGACCAAGAAGACCATTACGAGGAAAGGGATAGTTGTAACACCGTATAGGGCTACTAGTTTTCGGTACGACGCAGAATTACTCCACATATCGTAAATCCAGAAAATTTCACAACCAAAATTTTTGTTTCAAATAGATTGCTAGCGGCTGTAAATTTAGTCAGAATATAAACATTTCCACCAAGTACTTATCTGAGAGGGAATTTTCTAATGTTTTGGATAACCTTGGCAATAACTTTTGTAAATAATATAAGCTTTATTATATCCACAGGCTTCCTATTAGAAAAGTTATGGGAATTGAAAACGGGTACGGCTAATTGATTTAAGTCAGATGTTGACGACTGAAGATATGGGTTTAATATTTTTCTGGGGCCTTGCCGGAAAATCGGAAAGTCTCGGAAAAGCTTCGGAAAACCTCGGCCATTCCCGAGCTGCGTCAGGCCCCACGTTGGGCGCCAACGTTTAAAAATGATTATTCGTATGAGCAGATGCTAGTGTAAACTGAGTTGGGAAACACGCGCTTGTTCCGGCTCATCTTCGTCGGCATTATGGGTGAGGGTCAAGGGAAGATACACTTTTATGTGCTCACAATAGTATATAAATATTTTTCGCGTGTTATATTTAAAAAGACAAATGAGCGTAACAGCCTTTCAACTAGCCTCGCAAGAAGAAAAAGAACAAGAAAAAAGGTAATAGAAGGATTAGGACAGGATGGATAAGAAAATTCCTTTAGCGACATTACGACACACTAAGATGTTTGCTAGTGGCCTTATACCCCACCCTACCATGATCACTATATTGCAGTATAACTCAATTTTTGGTAGTGTTCCCATGTGTTCGCTAAAGTGATTAAATGATTTTCGTTGTTACACTTTTGTATCCCATGATTTCCGGAATACTCAAGGTTAAGTTCGTTAATTGAAATAATCAAATTATTTTTAATTCAAGACAATTAAATGTTTAAGAAAATAAAGTAAATTAAAGAAATGTGTATCTCATAATTTGCCTTCCATTATATAGTGTTATTTTAATTCATGAAAATCAAAAATAATTAATTGTTAAGTATACCTAGTTAACTGCCATGCACTGTATGAATGTAAATTCGGTATACATAGCGGTAGGTCAGTAAAGCTCTGATCGAAAGGATGAGCATAACAGAAGAACAAAACTCAAGTACAGGTACGCACCTGGGTACTGGTAGATAAGGACGCATGGGTCAGAGGGAGACGGGCTATTTGGCTACACTGGCAAAATTGTGCGGGGTCAAAATGTACAAATTATGAACAAGTGAAAGGCTAGAACAGGGCCTATGCATATTCACAGAAATTTTTGGGTTGACACTCACGTTGATTGTGGTTACATCGGTAAAAGATCTTTCGCCGACCTGCATGGGAGTCAAAATGTGTTTGCATTGATTGTGATTACATTGGTTTAGTTTGGTTTTATTTTCACTTGTTCACATCTCTGGAGGCTATTGTTGTTATTGCTAGTTCATTGCTTTTGGTTAAGCTGAACTTTATTTATCTCTGCTTATCTTTTGCACACTCAAAAAAAATTTGGCTTTGCATCCATCATCTTTCACTTGAATATTGAATTCAGAGAAAAAAATTTAAAAATAATAAATGAAAGGATAAGATTAACTTAAAAGAAAACACAAAATAATAAAAAAAATAAGAATAAGAAAGAAAACAAGAAAGGAAGCTAACTTCGGCATGCCGAAGTTTGTATACCCTTGCAGATTCCAATTGTATAAATTATAATATATCCCAATATAATACAATATGAACTACTTTCATAATCATACAATATTTAAAGTTATACATTTTTTTACATTTTTTCACATTTTTACTTGTAGAGTAAAATGTTATTTTTCTTAACATTTACCGATCGTTTGTATGGCAGCTATATGATATAGTCATCCGATTCTTATGAAATTTACAAAAAAAATCTGAAAAAATATGAACCACTAGTATCTAAAAGTAGAAGAAACAATGTTGAAAACTGACAAAGTTATAATTTTTTTTCTAAAAATTCCACGACCGTTCCTATGGCAGCTATATGATATAGTAGTCCGATTTTTATAAAATTAAATCCAAAAATCTGAAACAATATAAAAAGCTCATAACCGAGAGATATGTTAAAGAGATATGTTAAAAAACAGTGAAGTTATAATTTTTTTTCAAAAATTTTCGGATCGGTTGTATGGCAGCTATATGATATAGTTGACCGGTTCGGCTCGTTCCGACTTATGTACGAGTGAGAGTATATAGAAGACTATCTGCAAAGTTTCATTCAGATAGCTTCAAAACTGAGGGACTAGTTTGCGTAGAAACGGACAGACGGACAGACGGACATGGCTAGATCGACTCGGCTGTTGATGCTGATCAAGAATATATATACTTTATAGGGTCGGACTCCTTCACTGACTCCTTCATTGCGTTGCAAACTTCTGACTGAAATTATAATACCCTGCAAGGGTATAAAAAGGGACATTTATTTCCCGCATTTAAAAGACATAATCACAAAAATGATAAAAAACTGCGATACCTGCTTAACCCTCAAGTACGATAGACACCCCCATAAACCATTGGTGCAAACCCCAACCGCCCCAGAAGGACCATTGGCGGTCGTGCATATGGACATTTATTCCATTAATAATACTTGTAACCTCACCATTATTGACAAATTCTCGAAGCTAGCTCAAGCCTACCCCGTTAGCAATAGGAACTCAATAAAAGTCGCCGATGCCCTATTACAATTCATAAGTCATTACGGTGCACCAAAGAAAATAATTTTCGACCAGGGCGCGGAATTTTCGGGCAGTCTATTCAACGATCTCCTAACCCAATTCCAAATAACAGCTCATACTACCTCATTCCAACAATCAACCGGCAACGCTTCTGTAGAAAGACTGCATTCCACCTTAACCGAACTATACAGAATAATCATGACCAAACGAAGGGAAGCACGCCTAGAATGCGGGCATGATCAAATACTCAATGAAGCAGTTGCAACATATAACAATGCAATACACTCCAGCACTTCCTATACCCCCTTCGAGCTCTTTCACGGAAGAACTCACATATTCAACAAAACAATAACATTCGACAATCATCACGACTACCTTAAGAAATTAAACGAATTCAGAAAAGACATATACCCAAAAGTACAAGAACACTTAAACGCAAACACAGAAAAAAGGTTGGCTAAATTAAATGAGGAGAGAGAGACACCAGTCCAAGTCGAACCCAATTATATAATATTTAGGAAAGAAAACCGTAGGAACAAGATGACACCGAGATTTTCACAACAGGAAGTAGATAGAGACAATGGCGTCACCTTACTAACAAATAGAGGTCAAAAACTACACAAACAAAAAATTAGGAAAATTGTTAAAAAGCAACAAACACTAACACCGACACATTAATAGACCATATTACTAAACAATAAACTAAACATTATCCCTCAATTGTTATTTACTAAGTAGTCAAAATCGTCGGAGTTCGTGGCATACACCAACAACACGTCGCCGAGCCACCTTTCTCCGATCCGGCCATTCCCCCGCTATGGCCTTCTTTTCGGACTGGTGGTGGAGGAGTTAACATGCCCCTCTCTCCGGCAACATGGAAACAATCAGATCCGGCAGCTTAAAGACTGGTGCAACAACATCAACATCGCCAACATTCAACTCTGATGAATACACACATTCTTGTAAACTCATACTTATACTTTGACATATAAAAATCATACTGACACTTCATACTTTTGTAATAAATATTTCAGTCTAATTTTGTTCTCCATACAAAACAGTCGTCTCTATCATTTCCCTCGGTCACTCGGTCACTGGACTGTAACTCGCGCGCTCAGCTCAACTCGGCCGTGGAGATGCTTTGGCTTTCTTAAATATCGAGGTGTAGCTTTTTCATAGCCAGCCTCGAGTACATCGTGTTCTGCGTGACGTGGCGGTCTAACCTTTTTTTCTTGTTTCTAGTGTCCGACCATTTCGTCTAGCATTGCTCCGTGTTTTTTTTAATCAGCGCTGAAGCGTTTACATCGACCTTTTGCATTTTGTTGGCTCCGTCTGGCTTTTTGTCGGGGCTCACTGCGTCTTAACTTCTCTTCGGGGTGTCCGTCTCCTCCTCGTTTTCACCAAATACAAAAATCGGGCGACGCAACACTATAATCACCTTTTCTTGTTGTACCGCGTGTGGAGAAGAAAAACGCGAGGAAAAATGTGGCTTGTGGAAGTGAGGCGTTTGCGGAAAAAAGGCGCTCCCTGGCTGAGAGAAGTCCCCCCCTTGCCATCGAGTTGCTATGGCGGTCACAATTGCCAAGATGCGTCGCATACTCCAGCCATGCGACCTTCAGCCATGACTCTGCGGCTTCAATGGGCGTGTTAGCGCGGAAGCCAACTCCTTTTTTACCATTAGGATAACGAAGTCGTCCGCAAAACCAACCAGGCTAGTGCTGTTAGGCATCGGAACCCTCAAAACTCCGTTGGACATGGCATTGAAGAGGAGTGGGTCTAGGACGGAGCCCTGCAGGACTCGGGCTGAGACATTTTATTCTCTGGAACCCAGACTAATGTCCAACATGAGAACCCTGTTGCTGATGTAGGTACCCCGGGATCTTGAAGTTCCTCTGGGACTCTAGCGTTCGGCTCTGCTCTGAATTAAAACCATTTCTGAAACCATTCCTGATGTTAATCGGCTTTAGAATCTCTCCATCGGTGTCCCGACGGATGGCTCCCAACTCCACACTAGGGTAGATCGCGACTTGCCGTCAGCTCGTGAAAAGGGCACTGACCATTGTTTCCAGTGTCACCGGTCAGTTGGGGCCCGGTCACCCGCATTAGGCCTCTTCACCACCATTTTATTAGCTCCACCCTAAGGGTCCTCGTCGGCGGCATCACACAGCTTAAGGAAGCATTGGCTATTCCTGACGGCGGTCTTCAGCTTCTTCCTTGTCGCTTTCTAGCGATCGCTGCATATAAGGAGACGCAACGTGCCTCTAGCTCGCATCAGCAGCTTTCTGGTGCGGTGGCAGCTGCGGAGTTGCGCAATATCTTTGCTCCACCAGAACATCGGTGCGTCGAGCATTCGAAACGACTTCCTCTGTAGTATGTTTTGGTTGATAGGGCCTTCCACAGCGTCCGCTAGCATACTGGCCGTCTCGTTTGCTCCGTCTGCCTCACCTTCCCTGAAGCCCTTAAGGGAGTGTGTTAAGGCCCTAGCCTGAAAGTGTCTTGCCGGATCGCCTTTCTAGCCAGAAATGGTGAACCTCTCGTTAGGCCAATTGCTTGTCGTTTCTCTTGGTCTCCATAGTGAGCACATCGCTGTTGGACTTGCCGCCCGCATGCACCATGACGTCATCAGCTCGTGTGCGGCTCCTTCTCCTTGGCTTTCTCGCCACGACTTCGCAGTTGTCTTGGGGCCACATTGCTTTCGGGCTTCCAGACGGACATGTGCGTCCCCGCGGTTTCTTGAGCAGGTCCCTGGGGACTCGCACGCTTTTGTGCGTGGGGTCAGCACCGATGCGGGTAATTCCGCTCTCATCCTGTTCGGCCGCTCTACTCGTCTCGAGGATGTTCGAGTAAAGTGCCTTAATATTCGCAAACATCTTACTTGTGGGGACGGTGATATGATGCGAGGTCTTGTCCATCAACTTAATTGAAACTTTCTGCATCATCTTTCTCAGCTCCAGGAGATTCTGCAAGTTACCATCTTTAGAGGTCTTGCTCTTTTTGCCGACGTTGTTTTTTGAGAACTAGCCGGGCTCGCAGGGTTTCGTGACCTCATAGGAGTTTTTATTTATTTATTTATTTAGAATATAGCAAAATTCCTTGTATAACCATATCCTTACCTCTGACCGGGTAAGGAGTGTTTTTTAATGATATGCTCCGACTCACATCAGGTGGGCAGAGGCAAGGATAGGTGTCATAAAATAATTTCACTGTTTACATCAAGGGACAGTTCAACATGTAATAAAGAATATAAATCATTATAGGCCGTACATACAACGCGGAAAGGGTCGTGCATCTCGAAATTCGATTTACACACATTTAGTGCAATCGGTCGAAAATAACGCGACGGTCTTGAAGGGACCGAGAAACTCAACTGACTTAACAGATACGATGACGAAATGTGACCATTTATGAGATTGTGAAGGAACATCACTCCGTGGCAGGTACGACGATCCTTCAGCGAGGGCAGGCACAAAAGACGCAGCCTGTCGTGATAGGAAGGGAGGTGACGATTGTCCCCAATATGGTCGGTGAAGTTTAAGTTATACTTAAACAGAACTCCAAGGTCAGTAACTGAGTAAATGTGTTCAAGAACACTTGTCCCAATAGAATAATTTGCAATGAAACAATTTTTTCAAAAAAAGGCATCAATTTACATTTGGAGTTGTAGAGGAAATTGTTGTTGCACCAGGACAACATATTGTTCAAGTCAGTTTGCAAAAGCGTATAAGTGTTTGAATTCGTCAGTGGCAAACATAGTTTAACGTCATCCGCGTACATCATCGCATGGGAATAAAGAACCACATCAGACAAGTCGTTAATAAAAATGCCAAACAGAAGTGGACCAAGGTGACTCCCTTGCGGGACACCCGAAGTTACCTGTACACGATTTGAAAATGAACCCTTAAAAGCTAAAAGCTTTTTGAGTTCGGTTCAATAAATAAGTGGCGATCCAATAAATCAACAGAATAGGAAAGCCCAAAAGTGTAAGTTTTTTTAAAAGTAAGAGGTCATTCACAGAATCAAAGGCTTTGCTGAAGTAAAAATAACATCAGTTTGTGTATTGAAATTAAACGCGTTTCTAATGACAGAACAAAACTCAAGAAGGTTTGTGGAAGTAGAACGTTGTCTCATAAAGCCATGCTGCGAGGTGGACATTAATGAGCTACATTGGTGTTGAAGCTGAGCAGTAACTAAAAGTTCAAATAATTTTGGAATCGCACTAAGCTTTGCAATCCCTCTGTAGTTTTCGATGTTGGATTTACTACTTTCTTTGTGAAGGGGAATTATGAAGGATTCCTTCCAACATTCGGGAAAAAATGAAAACTGAAAAGACAACTGATACAGCGTGGACAGTGGACTACTTAGCGCAC
>VNJR01009126.1:0-237617 GCA_008042585.1 Drosophila punjabiensis | reverse complement strand
TTTACCGCTAAACTCTTCATCGGCGTTTAGCATTGACACCACCTGTGAAGCACTGCGCTTTCCAGTTTTATACAAGCTGCAGCTTGCCGCTACCAACAATGCATCTGTTGGGACATCTTCAGATATGCCTGACAATTTGTTTACTTGCGTTTTTTTGCAACAAGCCGAAATATCTTTTTGTGGACGTCCAACATTATCGGATGATGGTTTTTCATGCAAGACAAGCGGCATATCTAGCCATTCCTTATATTTGATTTCGAAAAAGGCCTTATTTCTGCAACACTCTTTCCACTTTACTAGAAGCCTACTAGTAAAATTTCGCAGTTTTTTGCCAATCTCGCACTGCTCCTTCAAAGAATAAGTATGGTTTTTGAGAACAGTATCAAAAACAAAGCTTTCCATGGCTAAAAACTTCTTCGTTGGGATCTCTTCTGCGTGCCATACTAAGAAAATACTCCGTTTTTCTACAGACAATGTTGGCTAGAAAGTGGCATAGTTTAAAGGTTAGCAGGAAGTAGCAGTTCATTTTACACATTTTGGACGCACAATAATTCACACTTTCGGCTAGTAAAAGAGTTAGACTGAATCCGATTGAATCTAGTAAGTTCTATTCCACGAACGACAGGTATACGCTAATTCGGTCTCCTTGTTAATATACTTAATTACCACTACATTTTTTAAGCAACACATTTAAAGACTGGTCACAAACACTGATTTTTTATGTAATACATACCTTGAAGTTAATAATATCGAAAACTTTAAATAAAAAACGTGAAAATTGTAAAATTGCCACGATCTTGAATTTATACGCACAGAAACCATAAATATTGTAAAGCTTCTTGCTAAATCATATGGTGAGTTTGACAGTTCACAGCTGATGATCAGCTGATCGTAGAGCTTTGAAAATACCGTTAAAAATCTAGTTTAAGCATCTATTATCGACTTACGAAAAAAAATCAACGGTTTTTCAAATTTGAAATTTTGAATTAAATGCCGCTAGCCAGATCAAATCGCCCACTGTGCGGCGGCCCTTGGGGGCATGGCGAATGAGACCAGCCGGCGGACACTGTGGCCAATTAGCGGATCATTTAACACGTGCTCCTGCTCTCCAGCTCCTGCTCTGGTCAAGATGAGGGGACTGACCCGATCCAGCATAGGTGCAGGTGCAGCCGCTCCATCTCCGCTGTCTCCGTGTGTGCTAATTGAGCCGGGATCTATGACAAACATAAATGTGTTCGGGGAGGGCCCAAAAGTTGCAGCTAAAGGAGTAGATAGATGGATAAGTCGATCTTGGGAATGCTCTAAGGGAACTGTAATCATTATTGGAATTTATTCTTGGCTAAAATTGTTTTAACAGAAGCTTTTAGAACGAATTTACTGCCATCAGTTGCTATATAAACCTCTTAATTAACTAATTCGTTCTAAGAGTATTCATTTAACTTAAGCTCTTAATTGATTAATCATTTCTTCAATAATTAGTTTCAAAATATCTCTGCTTTTTCTAGATTTAAGAATACTACCCCTTCGAAGGGTATGACAAATCAGAAGTCGGCTTAACGATCATTGACTAGACCATTTGCTATATAAAGTGGCATATGCAAATATGCCGACGATTAGGACTGGACTGCGACTACGAATTCGACTGGGACTGGTTACCGGATCGGACTGACTTCTGACTACCGACAACCGACTACCGACTACTGGCTACCGGCATCTTCGACTGCCGCCGGCCGATTAATCAATGATAAATCCGAAATAGATAAATGACCAGGCACATGGCAAATGTTGTGTGGTCCCCCGTGCAGGACTGATCACCTGCTGTTGCTTCTGTTGGCCAAACCCATTGGGCTGCTCTGTTCCTGCTCCTGGCTGGACCTCGGCTCAGAGCTCTGTAGCGGGTGCAAGATAAATGCTCCGCTGATGATGCTGACAGAGAGACAGTCCAGTATTCAGGCCTGGAATCCAGGGCCAGCTCGCCTTTGCGTCATCGTCATCATCATCATCATCTGCATTCGGCTCTTTATGGGCATTGTCAATGTCCCGGGACGCATTTGCATCGTACGGTTAATTGTGACCGCTATTTGTTGACCAATTGTGGGTGGCAGCAGCACCACCGAACCACCGAATTCGGCCTGTCGTGGCATTCTGCATACGACGAAAAAAGTGGAACTGGTTTAGGTTTTCGTTCCTTTAGTTACTGTTTTTTTTGATGAGGGTATTGTAGGTTTTTGAGGGGCTTAAATTAAATTTCTGCCTTATATTTTTATTGTTTAAAAAAACTTGTATGTAGAGTCTCAGCAGAATTTAAATACTTGTAAATAAATACGATTTTTAGACGTGATGTTAACTTGAGCTTTTTATATAACTTATAATTTTATTATTTAAAAAAAAAATAACACTAATTAAAGATCCTATCAATGTTGTACCAGTAAATTTTATGGTGATAGTTTTTCCATCACAGAAAGGGTATTTTCACCTTCGTTCCGCTAAAGCTCAGATCTAATCCTCCTCCTCTTTTGGCATTTGCATGGTGCTCTTTGTGACTCTGGCTTTCTGATCTAAGTTCGCACAGGTGGCACTTGGTGTGGAGACACCGCAGGAGGAGGAGGAGGAGGTGGAGGAACTCCAGTGGTCGTGTCCTCTTACGAGCTTTGCCCTCGTTAGCTCAGCACGTTGCTGTTGCAGCTAGCCGGATATCTATATATAGCCAACTGGTGTGATTTTGATTCATGGCGCGATTATATGTGCGCACGCAGTTTATCTTCTTTTCTTTTTTTTCGCTCCTTTTTTTTGTTTCTCGGTTTTTTTAGTGAGCAGCAACACAGTAGCCTGAGCCCAGCGTGAAGGCCTGAAATCCGAACACTTTCTGGAGGAGTCCGCGTCGGATGCCCTGTCCGCTGCCCCTGCCTTGTGGCACTTAACATTTTATTGTTAATAAAATATATTACAAGGCGCAATACAAAAGGCCAACCAGCCAGCAGCCAAGAGAGGCTCTCGTGGCTTTCAGGCCCAAATGCGTTAACGAAATCATCTGGCTCCTCTCGGCTGAAAGGCCCCGCCATATCGCTCTTGGGAATGTCGCGTGAGTTCGTGTCGTACATTTAACGCGTGACTTCTTTTGAAAATTGTTCATAAATTTCGCGTTTAACAGTAGCAGAAAGGCAACGGCAAAAAAAATGACCACGAAAGTCCGGCCAATACAAGACCGTTGAAGGCTGCGGCCAAAGAATTGGGTAACTGAAGTTATCGCAAATCTGAAAATTGGTCTCAAGAAATGTGTAGATACCCTGCAGAGAGAGGGAATATGATACGATAACAAAACTAAAATATTTGTAATATTTTATAAATATTTTTATATGGAATAAATGAAAATAAAGAATAAGATGCATTCATATTAAATATTTAAAAAGAGTTTGGAAAACTACAATTTAATAATTAACCATTGTCTAAGGAATTTATTTACTTTACAGCATTTTTTCATGACTTTATATAAAATTTAAAGTCACCTGCTAACCTCCGAAAACAATAATTCAGTCAGAACACTCTTCATACCCGGCAAAAGGGAATCCCCATTTCGACACGGATTGTTTGGAATCCTCAAGATCGTAATTTTGTGGACCTCAACGAAAATGATTTCACAAATCCGACAGATGCGACCACGGACCATGGCGACAGATACTAGCGAGGAGGAGGAGGAGGAGGAGGAGAGGAGCTCGTAATATGAATTACTGGTCATCCCGCGCTCATCCCTGCCTGCCATTCGCTCATTATAATGCAAATGCAATATATAGACTCATAAATTTATGCGAGCATTCGAGTATTTCTAATTAATAACACACAAAATGTAATCAGCAATGTTAATTAGGCACATCCGCTGCTCGGCTCATTCAGCGTTGTCACCCGGCCCGGGTTTCATTCATAAAAATCTGACTGAGACTCTGTCACACTGCTGCCCACATGGCGAGCTGTTGCTGTTAGCTGGATTTGCATAGCCCCGTAAGCCAAGTCAAGTGATCATGGCTGCTGGTGTAGTAAAAAGGCACAAAATCGTTAAAGATTTCGTTTGCTTGTTTTCGATCATTCAAAATGTTGCAGAGAGAATTGCCAAACCGGTTCGCCGGTTATGAAATTGCCTGTTTCTGCTTCATTTTATCGGTTTTGGGTTTTTCGGTTTGACTCTTGCTGTTTTTATGAATGGAAGAGTGTAAAATTTGCATTTGAAACACGTGAAGTACCCCTCAAGATTACTCATACGCCCCGTTGAACCAAGGGAGAGCGGAAGAGCGATTTAGTTCCGCCAATATGTAGATATGTTTGCGGGAAAAAGCTGATTCTATTATGAATCAACATTTCACTGACAGGTGCGCCAAACTGATTCATCTCTGCGCTGCGGCCACACAAACAACTCGGCTAATTCAAATAAGCAAAATGAATTATTATTAATTTATTACTTCCGGTGCTGCTCAAACAGATTCCCGCTTACCTATAGGAATGGCAATATATCTAATGCTCTAAACACTTGTCAAATTCCACTCTCTGTTTGTTCCATTCAGTGAATAGTGCCCACAAAAGGCGCCAATTATGTCGGTGCCGAAATGATACCTCAACTGGCCTGGCCGCCTGCCTTTCCAAACAATAAGCCTTAAGACGAGGTCAAACTCAAGCTGTGCAATCGACCAACTGACTAACTGACTGACGGCCACGATCTGGACGATCGACGGCAGACAGGCAATTTGTAGACTTTTTCAAATAGTTTCAAATGGAGCCCAGTCAGTCCGCCAGCAGGCACTCGACCAGACAACCTGTGCGCTGTCCGACCGACTATAAACACAACAATAAAGGAGTCAGATTTAAGTAGATCGAAGCCTTCTATACTCTTGCCAGGATATTTCTTAAGGAGATTTGTTAAAATCTTCATGCTATTTCAACTTAAAAACATTACAAAGGAGCATTTTTTTAAGTATTTGCTTATATGTTTATTGCTAAAAGAAATCAGATTTCAGATGAATTTGAATTTGTTGTCTATACATGTTAAATTAGATGATTTAGTAAAATAAATAAATAAAAAATATAGAAAATACATATACTTTTGATAAACTTAAATATTTATATTTGATATTTTTTCATTGTATATTTTCCTTCTTCCTGGCTTGTCCCCCCTTGAAAGGGTATAACTAAATAGCGCATGCAAATTAATAGCCAACTTTGGCCAAAAATTAATTGATCACTCGGGACAGGCAACAGGCAGCAACATTGCAGAGATTGCGGACCAGACTTATAGACCCGCCGATCGATCGATCGATGGCCGGCTGATCGCCGCGAATTATGCCCGGGCCTTTGGTGTGTAAGTGCCCGCATATTGGAGCTGATCACAGACTTCCTGAGGTAGCCGAGGCTCGATTAAGCCGGTGAAATGTTTTTTTTTTCATGGCTCCATGAACAAATTTCAATTAACATATTCACGCAATAATTGCAGGGGTCCCTCGGCCCACGTCGCTTGCGGTCAGCACATCGGAGAGAAGGCGGCCCACGCTCCAATCCCCGCCAGACACGTGTCAAACTTCCGATCATTAGGTGGATCCAGTCGCTCATCGCACCACGCCCACTCGGTCCGTCTAAGGGGCCCCTAATTAATAAACAGACAAAACAATTTTAGGACCCATCAAAGAAAATCACTCGAATTGATAAATTATCGAAAAATGCAGTTTAGCGTGTGCCTTAAACAAAAAGATATTGAGATTAATCATTGGACCAGGCCGCGGCGGCGGCGGCTCGTCATCATCCAATCCGATGCGTTGGCGATCTTCCATGGTAATGCCGCATAATTAATGATTGCCACGCATGGAAAGCGATGGAAATGTCGTCGTATAATCCAGTAGGTCACTGGGAAATGGATGTTAGAAAAACAAAAACGTAGCCCATGACGGACTAGGCGATGGAAAATATTTGACAATTTGATACGGTAGAGTTAGCTTGAAGAATTTATTAGACGTTCTCTAAATAATATTGAAATGAAGGCATTGGCACAGCAAATAAGACAACAATTAATTAATTTAATTAATTCGAAGGGCAAGCATTTTCAAATATGTGTTAAAATGGGATATTTTTTCGTATATGTTATGATAGAGCACCAAAGTAATTTGAAGGCAGGTAAATAGTTCCTGATTGCACTTTAAAACAATCAAAAAGCAATTAATAATTTCTCAAGTATTTATAATAGAAATAACTACGATTTATATCTGCAACATGGATCACAACCAATTGAACGATTCATAGAGACCAAAGCCCATATTAATTCATACTTCTATTGACTTCCACACCCACTTTAAGTCATGGCAATTACCGTTGATCTCTGGCTTAGACTCTGGCTAATAATCAAGACACAATTTTTTAATTTAAATTTGCCCCAGTGCCCATATCCCACAACCATCGCCAAACAATGTTGCAAGATCGCTCGGATCGCTCGGATAGCTGGGACCCCGTCCCACAGATCTAAGTCGGCCAACTTTTGGCCCCTGGCGGACTTCTCATTGCAAATACGCCTGGACTGGTATGGGGCGGCGGACACTCCACAAATCTCCCGCAATTACAATACTTTATAAACTTATTTTTCTTCTGCCATTTCGGGCCTTGTATTATCGTCTAATTGCATCGCCGACGCTCATGGCATTTAGCGCGTCAACAAACGAGCCGCCAACGCCGCGACCCCAACCCCAGTCCCCAGCCCCTTAATCCTCTCACACCTCTCGGCAGCGGTTCAAAGCTGAAAAAAACAAAAAAAAAAAAAGATATACATATATAAAAGAAGGAAAATAAAAAAAAACAACAGAGTGGACCGCAGGCCTTTCCATTCATCATTTTTCGTTTAGTGACGCGCGTGCCTCGTGCGCCTCAAATCGAGTGTTATTTTTTTCACAGATTTTCAAATTGAGACGTCATGATCTCGTCGCATTTCCCGGCCCCCTCGATTATGGTTATGGTTGTGATATTTGATTTTTGATATATGTACGTACAACATTTATTGTTTCATAAGGCACTGCGGGCATGCAACTAACTTTAAGATAGAACATGGTTGTGCTTACAGGCTACGAGTATAATTTAGCGAGTATAAAACTGCGAATACTACGAAGATCAGTACAATAAGAAATACAACAGAAATACAACCGAGTCTTAATTAAAGCTTAACTCTATATATGGTATTTCCTTAGGTGTAGACTACAAGATATTTTAAATAGAACATTACGTAAGGATACATTCGATTCTGCTGCTAGTTTTTGGTTTACGCCTTTGGTGCAATTTTTGTGCAACTTTTAAGAGATGTACAGACTTATTCTAAAGCTATATGTACACAGAAGATTCTAGCCTAAATTCGGTATTACTTAATTTCTAAATTATTTGAATTTCGTAAAGGTTTAACCCTATTTTGATAATCTCCGACCTCTCCATGAATCATTAAATAACAAACTTGAAAGAGAATTAATTGGAGTGTCCTTTGATGGTGAATATGTAAATCGATGATCGTTCGATGGACGACTAACTCCGATGAATTTTCTCATTCAGAAATGGATTGCATCGGGTGGAGAGAGTGTCGAAAGTAGCCACATTTCTTATTAACTACCACAAGTAATTAGTAATTACACCACTTTTGCAGGTTGTCCGTTTCATCATCCTCCTCGTCGCTCGTCGAGGGCGGCGTATCCAGATTGGCAATGTCCACATCCAGATAATCCTCCTTCGCCTGCAGCAGCTTATCCATGTACTCTACGATCTCCGTGAAGGGTGGCCGATCGTCGGCGTTGAAGTGCCAGCACTGTCGCATGAGAATGTAGATGTTCATGGAGCACTTGGCTGGCTTTTCCATTCGCTGACCCGACATCAGATAGCTGTAGAGCTCCTCTGCCGACAAAATCGTGGGATACGGTTGCTGTCCATAGGTCATGATCTCCCACAGGAGAATGCCATACGACCAGACATCGCTCTTCGAGTCGTAGAATTTCTCCTGCAAGGATTCTGGAGCCATCCATTTGATGGGTAGCCTTCCATTGGTGTTCTTCCTGTAGTAATCCGTGCTCTGGATATCCCTGGCCAGGCCGAAATCGGCAATCTTTAGCACGTAATCATCGCTGACGAGCACGTTCCTAGCGGCCAAATCTCTGTGGATGCAGCGCCGCGAGGCCAGGTAATCCATTCCCCGGGCGATTTGGTGGGCGAACTTGATAAGGTCCTTCTCTGTGATCGTGTGAGCTGGAGGCGATGGCGGCGGCTGAGAGCTGTCCCTGTCCTGGTCCCTGCCATAGGGTCGATTGGAGTAGAGGAAGTCCTTGAGGTTGCCGTGGGGCGCGTATTCCACAATGACGTAGAGGGGTCCACTTTGACTGCAACATCCCAGCAGGTTGATGATATTGATATGACGTCCGATGATCTTCATAACTTCCATTTCACGCACCAAGCTGGCTATGTCGTCGTCCGTGTGACCCTCTTTAACCATTTTAACAGCCACAATGGCATTGTTCACCTCCGCCATGACCACTCTGCCAAAGGCACCTTCGCCCAAGGTGGCGCCCAGCATAAGCTGACTCCGCGGCAATTCCCAGTTCGAGTCCAGCGGGAATTCGTACTCATTGAACGGAGCCGGCTCGTTGCCACTTTGCTGGACGGTGGTGCGCTGCTTCTGAATCCGCACCACTGGCATAATCATAGTGTCCATGGAACCGCTGGAGTCGCCACCACCCTCGGGTTTGAAGATGATCACCTTCTTGGTCCACTGATGGACAGTTTCTATCCGTTGCTTTAGCAGCTTCTCGTGCTTCATCTTACGCACTGCATAAAAGACGAACGTCGTGCACATAATGATGAAGAGTAATCCTCCAAAGACGAAGATGTACATTAGGTTGGTGCGCTCCACTCCGCTTGCTACTCCGGCCTCCAGAAGGTGCAGGCTTCGGACCACTCTTAAGTAGGCCGTGCTATTGGTCTGCCCCAAGCTGTTGCTCTCGATGCAGGTGTACCAGCCCTCCTGCTCCCGCGTCACATTCACGAACTCCAGCCGATCCTGGTCGTAGCCCATGACGGTGCGATTGTTGGAGCAGTTGGTCATCCCCTGGCAGGGCACAAAGATCCAGGCCTTCTTGCTGGTGAGGTCCGAGAGGTACTTGCAGTACATGTGGCCGCTGCCATTGATCACCAGGGTGAGATTCACAGGGGCATTTATCAGGATGGGACGGTGGTTCACGCGATCGCTCACAATCACCTGAGTGTCGTGCCGGATGCAGCCCAGGGGATTGCACGCCTTACAAGTGTAGTTACCGGAGTCATCCGGCACCAGATCCTCCATGGTTTGGGTCCAGCGATTCCTTTTGATATTGCCATAGCTGCGGCTCCACTCGCTAGTGCCATTGCGGTACCAGGTGATGTTGGGCTCTGGATTGCCCAGGGCGTGACAGGTCAGTAAGAGCAGCGAACCCGAGGGTCGCGTCTGCAAGGAGCTCATCTTTTTGGGATACCGCCAATAGGGTTTCGTGTTATCACTCTCTGGCACGTCGGGCTTATTGTCATCATCATCTGCAGCTCCATCGACCAGGTCCGTCGCTGTGCTACTACTGTTGGTTGTCAGCATCTGAGTTTTGTTTATTTTTCCTGCAAAATTATCGTAATCCTTGGACACTTCCTGGCTGTTGGCGATTTGCCGGCGACATGCCACCGGCACAGACTGTTGCCACAACAGGAGCAGCGACAGCATCATCATTATCAGCGATCCGTTCGTCATTATGAGTAGTGAGTGACTGCGTCTTCGACTGAGACTGCCGCGTTCGCTCCAGGCAGCAGCCATTTTGAGGATATTTATTTTTGTAACTCTTGCCACAACGGCAGCGCAGGCACCCCAAAAGTGCCACTTCTCAGTGCAAGAGCAGCTCCAGTGCAAACGCAAACGCAACTACAACTGCAACTGCAACTCCCTTGCCGGAGTTTTGTCGCATGTGCTGCTGTCGGTTTTTTATTCACCGGAAATCCACTTTAGAGTGCTCCGCTCTATGTGCTCTGTGTCGGGCTCTCTCCCTCTCGCAGCGGAAGAAGATCGGCGATCTTCTAGTTTCTAATTTATGATGGAAACAACAACGGTTGCCTCTTTAGCACAACATGTGTGTGTTCGTGTGTGCCTTTGAAGTGATCCTCCACTCCAATTCACTTTGCCGGCGATTGCAATCGGATGCCGATGATGCTGATGCTGATGATCCTCCGGATGATCACCTATCTTGTTCTGTTGGTGCAACGGAAATACTTTCCCCCAAAAACAATGCCGCAGCGGCGTCTTTTAATTATCGGGGGCGGTGGCGTGTGATTTACTCAGCGAGTTGATGGATTTATGGCAGCCATCTTGTCACCAAAGGAGCTGTGATCGTGGGCGTAGATGATCGCTCGTTCCATAGATCATTCGGTCGGATGCGTAGGGTGCAGGTTGGATTCCCCGGATCGTGTTTGATGTGACTGCAACACCTGGAAGAATGCATACGATTAGATTTATGGTCACATCCGCTGGGGATATTAGTATATATAAAAAAAAAATAGCTCCTAGCCCCTGGCAAGTGCCAAAATAAATGGGGAAAAGGAAGTGTATCTTTGTATCTGAAATCTACATCCCATTGTATATACGCAAAGTCAATGAATTGCCATTCAATTTGTTTACAGGCCGCTGTAGTGTGTGTGCTCGAGCGTTTCTGCGAAGAATCTTTTTTGGACTTGACTTGATTAAAGGCCATTTCCATTTGGTGGGCTTAATTAAAATGTCGCGCACATTTCCGGTAACTGGTCCGGCTCTCCCGCTCTGATTTTGCGTCCAGCGCGTGCCATAAATTAAAAACGGTCCAGAGGCATGAGCTCAGAATGTGGATGCTGAGGTTCTTCATCTTTCACGGGTTGCATATTTTATCGATTTCGAAAATAGCTTTATGGCCACGGGACACATACAAAACATTTCGGCCAGCACTGTTTTTTTTTTTATAAGGCCATTAAATGACGAGACCTGCGCCAAGTTTACCTTTTCGGCGAGAGAAAACTCTTTTCAACTTGTTGCCAGTTTACTTTACGATGCGATTCTATATTTATAAACTGCTCCCTCAAATGCACGTAGTTCCGCTTAATGTTCTATTCTATTTTTCGCACAACTCTCCGGCCCTGTCACTCACGTTTCTCTAGGGGCGGAGAAAGGGATATGGTAGCTCTCTCGGCTTTTTGCGCGTTCAGAATTTTCACGGAGCCTAGCGAAAAGTGTTCCAAATTGGGCTGCGTAGTCCGATGTACTGAATGTGCCCAATGCCAATTCCAATTCCCAATGATCGCGTCTGATCTCTCCGTGTCTCTCGCTCTCTCTTTTCTCCTACACTCTCTCTTTCGCTCCTTCTCTCTTCCACTCTGTCTCTCCCACACAATGTCCTACACAATGCGCCGGCGTCGGAACAGAACGACTCAATTTAGTGGGCCCTCGAGTAGCTTCCACTTTTGCCGTTATATTTCCAATGGCGGCATACCCTATATGTGCAGGGTATATTGGTTCGACTTTACAGCGGGTTTATAATGTTAAAAATATAATTTTAATGGGATATATCCACATAGGTAAAGCTTTATATATCAGAGATTTTCCTTGATTTCTTGATGAATTTCCTTTATGATAAATATATTAATCAAATGAGACAAAAAATCAGGGGAACTTTCTAGAAGACCTAAGCATCGTTTAAATTTCTGTATGGATAAGAGTACCTTTCTCTTATGACCTTTGAAATTGTATTTTATAATATTAATACTAATGGTTTTTGTCTAGAATAAAGTTTACAAAATAGAAGATAGCAACTTTATGTATTAATCATAAATTGAATAATATTATCCATATATTCCATTACTTTAAACGCTAAACTAAGGTTATTAGTTAATAATCAAGGCACATTCTAAAAAGACATTTAATTACGAAAATACACAAAATTTACTATAAAATTTAATTAGGGGCCAAAACCATGTTTGTTAAATAAAAATATCCATTTTTTCTACTTTCTTTTATATAGTATAAATTTATGTAAATAAACTTAAGCCAGTGCCAGGTATCCCACAACCTTGCTGCTGGTGCACAGAAGTCGGTACTGTTTGCTGGTCGTTGCCTTTGGCTTCCCGCATCTTTTCGCTTTCAACGGCAGCCTTAATTTTTCACATATGCTCGCCCGCTCCCACCCCCTCTCTTTCACTGACTTGCCCCGATTATCTCTCGCTCTCTCTTCCTCTCGCTCTCACTGTCTCATCTTTAATTAAAACAGACACAGTTTCTCTCGATGCTCTGGTGATCTTTTCAGTCGCATTCAGCCCACATCTGGTGGCTGGGGCAAAACAAAAAATTTAAGAAATTAAAAGCAACAAAAAAATGTGTTGTCTCTGTTCTCCGGACTGCCATCCTCCGTCCGCCCCTGGCCACGCCCACAGGCACGGAGTCGGAGACAAGGGCAAATATTGTTTCGGTTTGCATTTGGTGCTCTATTGTTGACTGCAACATGTGGGCACATCATCATCAGGCTCGCCGTCTGTACACCCGAGCGTCTACCTAAAGATCGTGCCACATGTGTTGCACAGACATTGTCGCCGCTTCCCGATGGGAAAACGTAAACCGACTCCTGGGCGCGATGGGGTTATTCGAAATGTTCGTTCTTTTCACTTCCAGGAAGGCAAAATCAGCAGCCAAATCGGAAACTGCCAAAAAGTTTTCCCCGGCGCAACGGACTGACCTTCACCTCCATCGACAGCGATCGCACTGCTTAGTATATTTCCTGTGCAGCCCGAAAATAATTGCCGAAAATAAACAAACACGGTACAAAGTATTCGCAAAGTATACACACAGCATCCATCCACCCATCCACCCATCCATCCATACATCTCCTATCGCATCCATTGAACCGGTGGTCAGTCCGCGTCCACTTCCATCGCACGGGTTGAACCCAAGTGACGCACTTGGTAACCCCGCCACCTCCCGTTGGACTTGATGCCAAGTGGAGACCGGCACGAGTCTGTAATTTCGCACGGTTAGTTCAGCCAGCGTGCCATCCGTCCAACCACCCATCCATCGAGCCATTCATCCATCCATTTACCATATGCCACTCAGTACGTGACAGGGAGAAGGTTGGATCTTACATGGGGGAACGGGAAAATGTGCAAAAGAAGGAAAAGGTCGACTTTTAAAAAGTATCACGATCAAAAATTGTTGCTATTATTGTTATTATGACTTAACTAAGAAACTATTGAGCCGATTTAGAAAGATCTTTCACCATTAAAAAGCTTCATTTTGACCTAAAAATGTTACATTTATTGCTAGAAAATATTAGGAATACTTATTAAAACTTAAATTACCTAGTCAAAGACACCATAGGTAATCAAAAGTTATATATTGGATCATACTGCTATTATAAAGAGAAAAGATTTTTACTTTTGTGTGCATGTACATATTTTATGAGTCAAAAACTACTTGGCCGATTTTAAGAATTCTTTTATCATGGCAAAGCTACATCATCATTCACAAATCATCTTCCAAAAATGTTACAACGTCTTTCAAATCAGAGAGCATGAATTGCAATCACAAATACTTGAAGACAAATATGTCAGCATTAATAAGTAGTTATTTATTTATTTTTATTTACTTTTTCCCTTTAGATTCATAACTGTAAGACTTTTTACAAGGTTTTGTTTACACCGGCGTTGCTCCTACAGATATAACCATGTATTCCGGTATTCTTGGATGATCATGCCGGAGATCGCTATAAAACCAAGAATCGAGCGGGCAATCGGCTAAACAAACCTAACCTTAATTATCATTCATGAGTACAATCGCAGATCAGGGAGAAGGGACGTCAGATATTAACAAACAGAATGATTTCCGAAGGCAACAGAACAGAAGCCAGAGCGGAGAAAAGACGGCATCGTGAAGCTTCCCAAACAGATACCAGAGAAATATATAAGAATATCTATATAGCAGCCATATACACACAGGCCGATGTAGAACCGTACGAACAAAAAGCAGACAAGTTGAAATGTTTGTTTATACGCGGCTGGGAAATATTGCATGTTCCCTCCATCTCAATGTTAGTTAATAAACAAAGTCCCCCTCCCAATGCGCAGATGGGTAAAACCGAAACGAAAACTAAATTATGAATTTGAATTTGAAATATTTTCTCAGCTCTGCCCTGGGCCAGCGCAGTTGTAAAAAGGCAAGTAAATAAATAAATATAAATTAGAATAGAAGCCCCATTGGAAAAGTGCTTTCAATTCGAGAGCATGAACCATAGCAGATCCGAAACACATATGAAAGCGGATTTCTATGGGGCTTTCAGACCCAGAACTGGCCATGTTCCCCGCACCCTATTGTGTTGGGGGTAGCCGTGGCCAGAGATCAGATAATTGAACGATTGACTACACACACACGGCGAGATAAACGACACAAATTGCTGTGGTTCGCCAACATGGAACCACAACACAACACGACGCAACACACAGCCCATTTTACACTTTTTGGCCTTTGGGTGAAAAGTCAAATTGCTGCTGTGCGCGGTCAATCAGAAAGTAGACCAAACAAATAATTTGCGCAATTACGCAAAAAGCAAAATAAACCAAAGCAGTGCTGCACATATGTCGGCCGACTATATAGCGAATGAATAGCAACAAAATACGCGAGTATATGTATTTTTAAAGACTTACCTCACATCTGTGTGCTGCTCCAAAAAACAAAAAAACGAAATGCCACAAAGCTTCTTGCCAAATAGCGCCCTGTGTATCCAAAGTGTCTCTGCCGTGGAATCACCCTCGCATCGTCTTCGCGGTTAAATGTAAATATTTCACCAAAACACAATTGAGAAAGTTCACAGAATTCGAGAATGTTTCCACTTAAAATTCTTGAAATATTTTAGTACGTATTTATGCGGCACTTAGGCACTAAAGCAGAAGCAGAAACTGCTGCACACTTGACTTGGTGCCTCACTCGCTTTTCCCCGGTGCGTGTGTGTTTGTACAGTCCGCTCTTCCGAATTTCGAATAAATATTAACAATATTATTATTAACGAGCGATATTGAGCGATATTGGCTGTTCGCTTCCGATTTTCCTCCGATTTTCTAACTGTAGCGGCATGCAGTCCGATCGCAACTGAGGCCCAACCGCAGCCAGCCGGGCGAGCGCTGCAAAATAAATCTCTTCAATTAAATGAGGGAACAAATGAACGAATTCATGTTCCCCCATCAGCCTGGAGAACAACACAGCACATCTCCGCAATGTATTTTCGCGGCAGCCGCATAAACAAATACAGAAAACACACACTGAAAGCCGAACAGAAACGCCAGCCACACATTGTATAGTACAATGAAGAGAAGGAGGGGAAGGGTCGGGAGCACAGGCGGCATAGGGGCTAGGGGACGCCGGCCGACACACATGTGTGTGTATCTGAGCGGCCTTCCCTTGGAAAGTGAAATGTAATTGAGTGCGCAGACCCGACGCGCTCGTTCTAAATTCGTTCAATTGAGTCGAAAGAAGTATCTCAACGTCTGGCGGTTCGCAATATGTTGCATAGTTTTGAGCGCCCCGAAAAAATCCATGCATATAATTATGGGGTTGGTAAATCCATATAAATCCATAAGGAACTTCTCAGATAATCGTGAGGAATACGTAAGGGTTTGAATTTATAATTTGGCTATATAATGTGGCTTTTGATAGCCTCTAAGATATAGAAGGTCAAAGCTAATTAAGTTGTTAATAATTATGTTTGAGTGTTCTGAAACTTCGGAAAAAACGATATAGAGTGTATTGATCATTATGTAAATATTTTTACGGCATACCATAATCTGTTCATTCATTAAAATGATTTATATTTATTATATCTCTAGTGTCTAAAGTCTAAAGTTTAAAATAAACTTCTAGATTATTCTCTTCTTCGATAAAAAATGTATTTTTATTTATATTTATCTTACTGATAATCTTATATTTAATTACAAAATAAAGCCCAGACAAGGAATTAATTTAAGTACAGAAAAACATATAAATTCTTCAAGTTCCTTCCAAAATATTTAATATAAAGTACAATTAATAATAAAAAACCCAGCAAGATAAATCAAGAAATATTTCATTTGCCTTCAAATCCAACTACAAATTCGTTACAAGTTATTAACTTTAATAAATAGATATAAATTTTAAATAAGAATCTATACCTGGATACCCTTGATACCATAAAAAAAAAAATACACACATTTCTTCATGCTTCGTTCAAAGTTGAAAGTCGGGAATGAGATTCATTAGACACAACAATACCTCACTAAGTAAGTTAGCAGTTATTAATTATGGGCTACTTATGGTAAATGTGAGATGGCCCAAGGCGGTGGCACAAACCAGTAGCTGTGTGGAAGGAAAAGAAAGCCAATCTAATGACAGACACTCGAGGAGAAAAAGCCATCAAAGCACACACGCTGTGAGCCAAAGACAATGGCATCGTTTAGCGCGTTTAGCGTTTAGCGTTTGTCTCCATGGCGACCTCAAAGGGGTTGACCAAACAATGGGCTCTGAGGGGATTTTAGCCGAAAATCGAAAACAATTAACGATTATTGGCTATCAATTGTGGCCGAGGGGCCCGTTTTGTGCCAAATGGCGTTATGCCTGACTGATTAATTGATGGCTGGTATGGGGAGGATCCCCAGCATAGTTCCAACAGTTAACAACCTCGTAAAGCTTAGGGATCGGGAAGAGCTGGCCACCAGCCACCGGTCGCCGGTCGCCGGTGTATGGTCATAATACTTAAATTTTATGCACTTCTGGGCAATCCTCCCTGCTTCCAGCTTCCAGCTTACAGCTCCCAGCTCGCAACTCTTCGGGCTGCCGATTCTCAGCTTCCGTATGGCTTTTCAATTTGGCCAGAACGAAACGCAAGTTGTTAGCGTTTCGAACATAGAAATAAATATTGGAAAATTGGCGCAAAGTCTGGACCCCGCTCTCGGAGCCTTTCGCCTCTGGGTATGGGAAATGGGAAATCGGGAATGGAGACCGGCTTTTGGAGACACGATCCCGCGGACGGAGTTGGGCGACACGATCTGCAACGATCTCGCAGAGATCTCGTGCAGAGCAGCCAAACAGCATAAAGTTAATTGCTAATATGATTAATTGCACATTAACATGAATTTTTATAGCCAATTATATACGAAATATGCCAATGGGAAAATGTTTTCGACCAGTAAATTTTTGTTCCCAAAAAAAGTAAGGAAGAAGAGCTTCATTTTTGCATATTATAAAGGGAATATTGATGTTTGAAATATTTATTCTTGTAATTTTTATTTATTTATTATGTAATCTTTATTATTGTATTATTGTAAGTCAGCCAAAGTGCTAAATTCATTAATCAGCAATTAATTGACTGTAGAATTTTTATGTAACGCACCTGCAAAGAACAAAATATAATTTCTTTTTTGGGTTGTCTATTTAACTTAGGAAACTTTTGAATTTAATAAAATGAAACCTTTATTTTACATTGTACTCCTGATTTATTAACCTGAAAAATACAATAGCTAATGAAGAAATATAGATCAAGAATCGCATTTTTAAATTTAAATAAATCGAAATCCAATCCATTTGCAAACTTGATCTACCTTTAATTTCAGATAAAACATTCATCTAGAATAATAAGTATTTTTTCTTTTATATTATTGATATAACCTAATACTTTTATTCAGTCTGTTTTCAATAATAAATTTAAATAATATCCACTTTGGTCATAGATCCCAAGCCCGCTTCCAAAACCAGACCAATTCATTGGCTGATGTCGATAATTTATGCATAAACTATGCGTGGCAATTTGGCATCTTCCCAATCTGAGTGGGCTGCCTGGCAAAATTATGCGGGTGTGTTTGCATTGCCACGAGAGCAGAAAATGAGAAAAAATACAGCAAAGAAATAAATAAATAAATGAAAATGCAATAACCCTCGAGACAGACGGAAAACAAAACCCAAATCACATTTCAAATCACTCAAATACTATTGGAGATTCGAATTTGAATTATTGGCTCCACCTTGCCAGCAACTCCGGCCCGCTCAGCATTTCCGGTCTTAAATCTTTAAGCGCGTGAGCTAATCATAACTTACAATGTGGTCCGGCAATTTGACAGGCGGGTTGCCGGCTGACTGCCTGACTGGCTCACTGGCTCTTTGGCTGGCTCTTAGCCTGGCCCGGTCCAGTCGGATGCCTGAGCCGAGCTGAGGATCATGGATCATGTGGGGCTGGAAATTGTAACCATCGAAGAGCTTGGGGCTCGGCAAGCTGTGCGAGCTGTCAATGAACTTGTATGCTCTTGATTGATTTATATTGTGCTGGCTAGAGGTATCTCTGTATCTATGGTAAATCAGCTTAAGCAGAGCTCGATGCTCGATTCTCGATGCTCGACCGTTGATATCTTGCTTTTAACGCGCGGAACAGTCGGAGCCCTCGGAATCCTCGTAACGAAACTAAAACCGAAACGAAAACACACAGCCAGAAATCTCGATCTCGGAGTCGGCGAATCTAATGAAAGGTGTATTAATTATATTAGATATCCCAGGCAACACGATCTTCGCTGTTCCTGGCTACTGTTCGAGCCGGGCTTAAGGCTTAAGGTGGCTCTATCTATGCGCGTTCTGGCCAAGGGCCTTGGCCTCCGTCTCGGTCTAGGCCATAATTTAAAACGTGCTCTTCGAGAGGAGCTTCATGGGGATGGGGACGAGTGGCTAAAACTGGCGCTTAAAAGTGCGTTTAAAAAGACCTTTCGGCCGGATTGGGCTTGGCTTGGCGCTCGGGCGTGGCCTTTTAATATGTTCCCTGAGCTTTATTTTTTTTTTATCCTGGTTCATAATCCCTAATAATAATCATGTGCTGTAATTGACGATTTATGCTAAGCCCGATATAATTTACGCCGTTGGAAACATTGAGGCCTCACCTCAAACCGTTGAGCAGGAGGCGGAGAAGGAGTATCGCATAAATCATAACTGCACCTGGGATAGCAAAAGGGGCAGGTGGGCACTGCCCTGGCGGTGGAGCCGCAGACGCTGAGGCGGAGTGGGGTGATCACCTGGAACCCTGGGACTGCGATCTGAGTGCCTGCTACTGGCCATGGCCCGATGGCCCGATGGCTCGATGGCTCAACAAATATTTCCCACACACGCCGGCGTCGCTTACAAGGAGCATAAGCATGCCTCCCTACACAAGCATACAAGTATGTCGGGCAGGTTACACACAAAGCCAATGCGTTCGCATAAGTCAGTTAGGACCAGTCAATTGGTAGACGAATATATAATACCCTTTGGAAGTAATTTAAGATCTTATTTGAATAAATTTAAATATAAATTAAGCTTTAAAATTTGGTTGCTTATATCATTGTGTAAGCAAAGTCCTTTCAATCAGTGTTGCCCAAAGTCCAGGCTTACTAAAAAGAAAATTTCTCAGTTGGTGCTCGACCACCTTTTTAGAGTTCAATATTGGAACATGTACTGATCTTTGCATGAATCTTATTCGCAATATTTATACATTTTGAAACTTTTTTAATTTCATCTCCCCCTTTTCAAAGTTTCCTTTGTTTCTTTACGTTTTCTTATGCTTCATAACAATACCCTCATACCCTTCCTAAACTCGAAAGTGTACAAAAAAGTGTTGGCACGCAAATTTATTGTTGTCGGTTGTCGGTCGAACCGCCGATTTGCGATCCATTCCGCAAAAGGCTACCGTATTTGATCTTGCCCTGCTGCTGCTTCGACTCTGCTCCATTCTGGTTCCCCCGCAATTACCTACAAAGGCGGGTAAATCTTTTGGAGCTGCGTGCCAGTGCCAGTTTGTCTGGCATTTGGGCAGGCCTTCCAAAAACGTCGCTGACATAACTGTACCAGCCGAGGCGAGCGGTCTTGCGTGGTGTGTGGTTGCGGGATTCTAGAACCGCGGCTTGGCAGCCCCAGATTTCGGCTAACGTCGCTGTTTTTGGCATCAAACACATGTCGAAGCACATGAAAGGATCGCTGGCTGTGGACCTGAAATCCGAATCGGTATCGGTATGTACCTAAAAGTGCACAGGAAGAAAAGTTGGTACAGGATAGGATGAAATGGAGTTTAATGTTTGTAAAGGTGCCAAGAGATCTTTAATATAGCACTTATCAAGATCATACACGATCCCAATACAGTACTTAGTTTAATCGAAGTGTGCGCTAGTAATTCCCAAGTCTGAGTTCTGCACCCCTAAAATGTAGGACGTTTGGAAAAGTTTGATGATAAGCGGAGAAGTTTTATTAACAACTTGCTGCACTTGTCTTCTAACTAACAAATAGAAAGATCCCTCAAAATCAAGTAACCCTGAATTAAATATATATTATATTTACATCATTTTGGTTCTGTGTGACTGTGAAAGTGGCTATGCCGGTGGACCCGGGTCTAAGGCTTTGCATGTTTGGCGTTTCAATGCGCATTAATTTTGCATTTGCCGGGCCGTTGTTGTTGTCGACACGAATGGCTATGAAAGGTTAATAAATCAAATGCATATGCACGAGACAACGTCTGCACCTGAGATCCTGGCATGCGACTATTTCTGCTTTTTTTCTCCTTTAATTTTTTTGTTCGCGGTTTATGCGTTTATAATTTCCTCAATGCCCGCTTATGGCCATTCCGGGAGCAATCAAAATCAGCGCCTTTTGTGACCGAGCCGCATTAACACCAAATTAAGTTTGAATTTTATGGCCAAGGGGAAGGCAGAAAGAGAAAATTGGGTCATCTTTATAGTTGGTTTATGACTCCGCCCCAAGCCTGGAAGGAGCCAGCAGGCCGGCCACTTGGGCGCACTTAATCTGCGTTACGTTTTACGACCCAGTTGGCCCGACAGCCGCCTTTGTTACGCCGATCACGTACTGGGATTAATCACTAAATTAATTGAAACAATTTTCTAGCACGGCCGACAACAGCGGCAGCGCCACAAATTAATCAGGCGATCTGAGCGAGATGCTGATCGAGCCGATCGGGATCCCGATGATCGTTTCACCTGGTGTTGATCGCCATGTTCGTGGCCAGTACGTGTCTGGCATTTCAACGCCGGCCAAATGAGTTGTCCAACGATCTAACACATGTCGCCCAGATCATCAGCCCGGCGATCAGCGATCAGTGGAGTGATCAATAAGGTCCGCCGACAGAGGCAATCGCAATTGCCCCCGAAAAGAAAAGAAAAATTAAATAAAAAAAAATGGGTGAGCTCAAATCGATTCCCATATCTATGGCCAATTGCCAGCTACTAAATGTTCGCCGTAAAGTGATCATTAAAGATCGTTTTGCGCGGCGAGATCCACGAGGCAACCCCACTGACAGCAGCCTGCGAGGCTGCTGCTAATAACTTTTAATTAAATTAAGACTCCGCCTATTTGCGTTCAGCGCTCTCGTGATCGTGATCATCAGTGCCATCATCATCGGCGGCCGACCAACAAATGCCTTTTCACACCACCGATCAGTTGGCGAGGCAGCAGCGGCGTGCGACCCTCACAAAAGGCAGCCGTGCAACAGGTGCAGGCACGATCTTAGGTGGTTTTCCTTTTTATTTTCCAACTCTCGGTGGTGCTTGTTTTGGCATTAACCGTTGGCTTTCCAGTCTAGCCAGGCGGCGGAGCAGACTGCAGCTCCACCCACCGTCTGAAAAACACTATAAAAAAATAAAAGATATTTATATCGTTAAAATACAAAAGAATATAAGGGGAAGTGATGTTCAGATACATTTATAAAAAAAAATTTAAGGATGAAATAAACGTTAATAAAAAAATGTATCCGAGCTTAATAGATACCTTGAAGGATTCTAAAAGATACATAATATGTATTACATATTGTAAAAGATACAAATTAGTTTAATATTCAACAGTAAACTTATAAATCTTTTCTATTAAACCTGACATGTTGGTTATTATTATTTGGGGTTATCATCTTACAATATAAGAACTATTTAATCTAATCTCAGAATAAAATCTATTATTTTTTGAAGATATTAGGAATTTCTTAGCGGAATTTAGAGAACCTTTTAATATCTCTTTTAATAATAAAATATCCTCTTCAAAATACCTTACATTCTTGAACATTAAATCATATTTCTTTTAAGATATATTGTTAAAATTTGTTCTTTAACCACGGTGTACTCCCAACCCAGCCCTGCTGTGGCACTCCACCCCAATCCACAGTTCAAGACAGCGGAATGGCAATCACTTAAATCGTTGCGATTATGATCAGCAACAGGCATCGTTCGGCGTTATGTTTTCCTTAAGCTGCACCACTTTGGGTTCCCGTTGTGGTTGTTGCTGCTGTTGCTGCTGCTGCTGCTGCTGCTGCAGTTGCTGCTAGTTTTAGTTGTGGTTTCCGACTATTGCCGCTGTTATTACCGCTGCCTTGGCTGTGCCTGTTGTTGTTGCTGCCGCAAACATAATTGATCAATTAAAAATTAATACCAACTTTGTTTAGCTTTAGGTGCTCGAAATAAACTTCCTCATTGAGCATGCAAGTTTGTCGCCCGAAATTAAAGTTGTGATATGCCAAGATAACAAGGAAAACGATTAATTTCAACTGGCGGCGATCTAATTTTTGTCATTGTAATTAATTAATATAAGTTTAAGAAATAAATTAAAAATAATAGTAAAAATAATAATACAATATGTTGGATAGTCCACTTAAGTAGATAAAATAGATTCATAGAATGAACCTTTCTTGTTTAGCCTATAAATATTTTTATTTTAATAACTAATAAATATAACACATTTTAGGCAAAGTATTTATAAAGATCTTAAATTAACCGCTAACATGCCAATGAACTTGATCCCATAAAAACATTTCGCAATCTCCATTAATTCAGTCTTACAGTTATTTTAAATAATACCAAAGTTAATAAAGAAAACCCATTGATTCTTAAGTGTCTCAATCATTCACTGTCTCAAACTGGTCCAAATCGCTTGGAAATTTCTCCCTCCTGGGAGGTCTCTCTGGACCCCACACGAGCGCAGCGACTAAGGTATTGTCATAACACCACGATGGCCGGCTACTTAAATCAAATGAGTTAATGCCACCAAAATGTCTGTGACGCACAATGTGTAAACAATGGAGCAGAGCGGAGCAGAGCAGAGCTTTCGGCTCTTTGATTTATATAGCAAATCGGGGCAGAGAGAACGAACTCCAGCCGGCTCGATATAGGCCTTAATCCTCCCGTCGTCATGCACCGACTTTGTTGTGCTAATCAGCGTTCAAGTTTATGTGACATTTTAAAGTATGCCACACACACCGCTGGCGATCTGATCCGCCGGCGGTTGGTGGTTATATGGTGATCCGATGGTGGTGCGGCGCTCTCGAGGTGTCGCTGCGAACGATCGTTACAACCTGGGGATGGGCTTTGACCACTTTCCTTGTCGCATTGATAATTCAATTTCTTCTAGAGTTTCCCCCGGCTGTCGTTATCTAGACTTAATTTTCTTTTCGGGGACCACCGGCGATCTGTTATTTTTTTGTGTGTGTTTCCATTGGGACAGCAGCCGATCATAACAATCGTCACCGTATGCTGCGGGTTGCGTGTGGCCCTTGTCCAATTTATGATTCAATTTTATTGTTAATTGAAATTCAACTAGTTTAGTGATCGGAGATATCTGTCTATATCTGTCTCTGGGTGCGGTCACAGCCCCGTTTGTTTTGACCCTTTGCCTTGTATTTGGCTTTGTTTTGGCGGCTGTAAAACTGTCATCCCAATTGAATTGTCGTTCCTCGCTCTCGGCTCGATTACGGGGCAGAGATCCTGATTTATGATCATCACCGTCATGGCTGCTTTATGAGTTACGGCTCGGGGTGGGCGTTCTCGAAACAGTAGTCTGTAGTCGGGCAATAAATCCGATAATGGGCTTATGACTCCTTCTAAATCACTCCACTTTCACTGCGGCGGCAATTGAAAGTAGCTTCCTCTAGTCACTCCGGTAATCAACAAGTTAATGCCGAGCAGATCGGACGCCGTTCGGTCATTACAGGGCATTATAAGGGACCGGCGTCCAGTTTACCAAGAGTTTTAAGGGGGCGGAGTTCGGTTGGGAGTACATGCAACGATTTCCTGCTTAACACTTTGAGCATAATTCTACCGCCGGCGACACAGTGCACATAACAAACAGCCAGCCCAGCAGAATGGATGCGGATGCCTGCATCCCAGCCAGAGCACTCGGGGAATGGGAGCATCTCTTTTACAAGAGGAATAGTATTCGACGATGAGAGTATCCCTTAGATACATTTAGTAGAGATTTTGCACAGTTATTATATCGTTAAAATTGACTGAATTTATCAGATTTTATAGCAAAAAGTAAAGCACAATGTTTTGAATATTTATGATATTATGTTAAATGCTACTTTTCCGCAAACAAAAATTTACAAAAATAAACTAAAAAGTAATTACGTAATCAAGCAATTTAATAATTAAATTTTCCATTTAAGATCCATGCTTTTATTCACTGAACTCTAAAAAAAAGACAATGTTTAGAAATACCCCATATAATGTTAAAACAAAAAAGAAATCGGACTTAAATAAATAATGTATTTCTCTAAAGAAAATATTTAATTTATTTCTTATTAAATTAAGTTTCCACAGTACAAGGAAACTAGGAACTAATTCCAATAAAATCTAAATTTTTTTAAACCTTTAATCTACCTTTAGAAATATTCTCCAGTACTGAAAATTTCTTTTAAGACCATTGATGACAGTTTCCCTACAGATTATCCTCTACACGCAGCTTTTTATTTACATTTCCTCCAATCCAAACTCCCAAAAAAATACCAGGTACCTTTGGTCCGGTCTCGTTTCAGTTTCATATACAGTTCTCGTTCCCGATCCCGTTCCCGATCCTCTGCCCAGTTCTCAAACTCAATTCTGGTGGCGCGTGCGCGAAGCCGCCGGCCGATGCAGAGACAAATTCTAATGCTGGATAACAGCGGAGGAATTATTGCAGCAGCCGGGACTGAAGACTAGAGACTGGAGACTGGAGACTGGGGCTGGGACTGGAGTTGGGGTCTCCGGCTTCGTGCTGATTGTCCGTAAGTAGCTGAGGGCAAAACTTCTTCAAAAACCAAAGAGTGCACATTAAACAAAGTGAATTGCAGTCGCCGCCGCTGCGGCAGTTGCATTGCAGTTGCAGCTGCATTCACGTTTTGAGTTTCTACTTGAAACTAGTTGCTGGTCGCTTACTCGCGAACTGGGATTTTCCGCATTCTTTGGCTAATTTAATGGCGTGAAAATACATGTTCTACGCTAGGGTTAGTCTCTGATTAAGCTTGATTATGCGCGATCATATTTCGCAGACAGATCCATTGACAAACGGCGCCGGCGCCGGTGCTACTTGCTCTAAATGAAAGTGAATTGCTAAAGAGAACTAAACTTCTACTGTCTGTTAGGGTTTCTGTTTAAAAAAAGAGTTTAAAAATGAATATTTAGAAAGTACTGAACAAGGGATTAGTTTTTAGAATAAACCTAATTAAATTATGGATAAACCTAAGATATCCGATCTTGTCTCTTTATAGCGTTTCGATTAACATTTCTCTTAGCTTTCTGCATATATAGTAATATTCTCCACTACTAATGATACGATAGAAACTCGAAACTTAAAAATCTGATAAAGTTATATAACCAATTCCTGTATACAATTTTTTTAAAATGAAACAACTAAATTGCACAATCGGTTAATAAATTTTCCATAAACTCCTTTTAAATGGCAAAAACTCAGCTTAATTATGGATTATCCAGTATGATCTATGTATCAACTTTATTAGACTTGATCAAAGTAAGAAAAAAAAAAAACGAGCAGAAATCCCAACCAGAAACCAATTCAAACTGGGTTTCGAATAGGAAGCGAATTCAACTCGCGATCAGCCAATGTCTCGATCGTTGCTCTTCACCACAGTCGCTTGAAGACTCACCACGATTTCTTTTTCTCTCTCTCTTTCTCTTTGCAAGACTCTCCCCTACTTTAGCTGCACTTTTCGAAATTCGAAAATGCAACTCTCCCGCTCGCTCTCTCCGAATGTATCTGCATCTGTGAAGTTTCCCCTCCAGAAGCGGCAAGGCGAGATCTGCTCCCTCCAAGCCCTCCACTCAGTCATCGGCGAGCGGCGGTGACTTTTGACTGGCACTAGATGGATGCTTGGAGTGACCAAGCACCGCCACCAGTAGCCATAAAAGTCAGAAACGGCTCGAAACGGCTCGGAACGGCCGCTTTTGTCTAAGCCATAAACTGGCAAAAGACGGCTAAAGGCTGGCTAGGAAAGAGCCGGCGAGCTTAGGAAACAATTTATTTACGAGGCGGACTGGCTCGCAGCAGGCGGAACAAACAACTATTGATTTTGGGCCCCAAACGTGGACAACAATTAAACGGAGCTCCCAGCTGTAAAGCACTGTTAATGGCTCACTCTTGCCGGAGTTTTTAGTTTTTAGCCGTTTTATTTTTTTCTTTTCGGTTTCAGCCTTAGCCGGCCTCTGGTAGCATGCAAATGATGTCATTTGGCTCGGAGGCTCTCCCTCACGAGATCTCGGCCCGGGTTGACAGCTTTCGGAGATTGGACGGCATTTGGCAGCTCGGCGAGACATTTATGGTCAGTCAGTCAAGTCGGACGCGGCCTGGCCGCTGTTATAAAGTTGTAAAATTGCCTCCATCAATCGTTTATGATGGCGTCTTGGGCTTGGACTTGGTCTTGGACTTGGGCCGGGGTTTAGGCTGGGTTTGGGTTTGGGTTTGGGTTAGCTGGAAGCTTTCGCATTCGGTCCGCCGAGTCAGGTTAAGCTGTCCAGCTTAACCTTTAGCTGCTCTCTGCGCGTGCCAAAAGGCAACAAACGAGCTTTTTACGAGATGCAGACCTCCTGCCTCCAACTCTCTGCGCGGGCCACACCAACAAACCCAGCATGGATCCCCCGGACCATGTTGAACTGGGTTCACAGATTTATAACAAAGATATCGGCCGGCAAAAGCCGACACGCTGCGTCGTCTCCTCGGAAACTTTGGGTACTGAAAGAAATCGTTCTAAAAAGTTAAGTTTTCTAATAAGTATGAAGAAAACATTGGAATTAAATCTTTCAATGAAAATCTTGAGATTTGGAATGGCAAAATAGTACTAAACACTTTTTATATGGATACTAAAATGGTACAATTGTTTTATTTTCGCAGGATTCTAATTCTACTCTGAAAGAAATACACCACTTTTCAGTCTAGTTTAAATAATAATTGCATTTCCAGTAATTTAATTCCAATTGTTTGCAGTGCAGAGACTCCGTCTAGGCTTACCTCATGCTATGAGCTATTAGAGTTCAGCGAAACCAAGTCAGGGCCCGAAGAACCCGCTGCAATCCAGGCAATCCATTAGCAACTGCGTTGTTTTCTTTGCTGCTTTTCTTCGAGGTTTCCCCGGTGCGTTTTTCTGGGGCTCTCTCGCACTCGCCCGTTGCTGATATTTCTTTTTTGCATCGTCGGCATCTAACAAATCGTTCTGTAATTTGATAGCTCAGATGTTTATGACTGTGGCCAGGCAGTTTTTAATGGGGCGGCTTACGGTCCTACAGAGAGACTTCGACTCCAAGTCAGGCTCTTGGACTATGTTGCCCAAAAGAAATGTTGATATCAAAGGCAGGACGGCAGGGGGCAAGGCAGGCAAATCAATGCGGCTAAGACAACAACTCTTTTACGCCCCGGAAAAATTGATAGAAAAAAACAACAAAAAACTGAGAAACTGGACTCGTACCGATGCGGTTTGGGCCATGGTAATGCGGCTGCCGGTGCGTTGATCGCCTGCCAAATCGCACAAAATATGCTAAAAGGTTTCGCTAGATCAATTTAAAGATTTTTTGTTTAGATAAGCCTTCGTTTATTGGCCAACCAAATGGTTAGACCAGGTCCCGCCGACTCGCAGAGAGACCCCGCAACATGTTACTTAATCTCAAATGGCGCTGGCGCAGCCGATACGGATACCCTCCCGAAAATCAAAGAGGGGCAGCAGCCGGATTGGGGGCCAACATATGTTTCTGCCTCGTATCAGATCCGAGCCAACGGCAATGACAAAGCAAAGCCGGGGCCCCGACATGGAGGCTCAGATGGAGCTGGAGCTTGAGCTGGAGCTCGAGTTGGGATCTTGCAATTCGGCGACTCAGAAGCAGTAGGAGGCAAAGACTTCCGGAAGCGATAGATAATGCACTGTGGAAATAGGGTCAAAAGTTAGTTTTTAAATTAGTTTAAAGGGAATTCGGATATTGCAAAGGGAAATACAATTTATTAGAATATATTCAAAGACAAGGTTAGTTTAAAGAATCGTTTTTAAATAGAACAAAAATCCTTTGGTAACATCTTTGATTAAATATTAAAAATTGTAAATAGTTTTTGAAAATTAATAAATAAGAATAAGAAGATTTTTTAAAAGGCACTGAGATGTTCATAAATATCTCTATTCCATTTATTTTTAATAATAATATAAAGAGTGTAAGTCTTAAAATATTCAACTATTCTTATAATTAGTGTACATTTAGTTCCTAAACTATATAACTATAAACTCTCTAACTCATTTCATCATTATTCTAGTGTATGTAATTTAAAATGTAAATTTTGATGTCTGCAAGGATTAATGCTGTCGTGATATTTTTTTTTCTGCGTGGAGGTGTGTGCCTTTTGCCTTATGACTAGATGAAATTGACATAAAAGGCCAAACCCATTGCAGATTGCATAACCAGTTGACCAGCAGTCGGCCGGACCGCCGCTTCCCCATCAGCATCCCATTGCCATGTTGATTAATGAGCGGGTTGTGTTTTAGCCGCAAGAGTTTTGCCATGTTGCGACAGGGGCACGTCAGTTTAAGCTGGAAGAGATCTCTCGCTCTCCTCGGGGCGGCGATGATGATGCGGTGTCAGGTCAGCATCAAGAAGCTGTCCGTCGCCTTTTGAAATGCCGGACAGCGGGGCAGGAGTTTAAATGTTTACATTTCTCCGTCGCCATGCCGTGTCACAGAAAAAAAGCGGAAAACGAGTAAGAAAAACTTGGTGGGAAAAAACGAAGTGTAAAATTCCCTTAAATATTCATATTTCTGATGGTTTTTTGTAGAGTATATAGACTTTATTAAACGAATAAGTATTGTGTTAAATTTAGTTATTTAAGAGATGCTACATGCACATTCAAAGGAAATCATTTTTCAGAAATCGAATTATAATTTAATTAATTATTATTATAAAGGAGTTAAAAATTATATTTATAAAGATTTTTGCATCAAACTTGACTAATTTTTGTAATATTTATTATTTTCTATGTTAATTGTATTTCAGATCACATTTTCTAGATCATCACAAAACCTTTCCCGCAAATCTCAGTACCCCTCAGCAAGAGTATTTAAAAAGAGAGTCGCACGTATAAATAAAATAAAAAGAAAAGTAACTTCAACTTAATTAAATGAAAATATATATATATTTTTCCAAAGCGATCTTGTTGTGGCCGCCGCCGCCACATGTCGCAGCATCCCTGTCCTGCGGACCATCATCCAGCTCGCAGTCACCGACTCTTCGCTCCTGTCGCCTTGCGTGTCAAGTGAACATCATGCGTAGCGCAGCTTTCCCCTTTCGGGGAATACCTCCGGATCCCTCTCCGCTCCTGACAGTCTCCTCCTCCTTCTCCTTCTCCACCTCCTCCCCCATTGGCAGCCAGGGAACGGCTTACATGTTACACCAATTTCAGTCTGGAAATCCTTGTCTGGTCTTAATATGATTTAGTAGCCGCATGCATGGCTTGACAAGTGTCCATTTGAATACTCATTGGCTCAACAAGCAGCAGGTCCGCAGACTGGCACTGGCACTGGCACTGGCACTGGCACTGGCACTGGCTCCTGGGATCTGAGTCTGAGCTTCCCCCTTCTGGACCGCACCACACCCCCCGGGAGACCCAGCAGCATTGATTTGTGTGTAATTTAATGAAATTTACATAATATTTTGTTTTTAATGAGGCCTAAGGTGATGTTTAAATGCTTTGACTTGGCTTAGTCGGTAGTCTGGCAGTAGCCACTAGCCAGGGTCCGGTTCGTGGTGCTTGGACTACCAGTTTTGCATTATTTTTGGACTTTGTTCCCCCGACCTGCCGCAATAAAGGAGCACAAAATCGGCACACAAATCCAAAGAGCGACACAAGATGAAGGAACGCATTTAATTGTCTGACAAATTGGCAGCAACTTAATTAAAGGGCGATAAAGTTGGCACGGCTTTCCCCAGCTAATTAAGTCACTTTGGCACCACTATCTGCTGCTGGCACACACATATTTCATGATGCTTGACGGACGTAGTCGGCCCGTACAGGTTGCACTCCTGGCTGCCGCTTGGGAGCGTGTCGAAAAAGGGGCCAGAGCCAGAGACAGTGCCAGTGCCAGTGCCAATCCAATCAAAACACACAAACACCTTTGCAAAATGCACTCGGGCACTGATAAAAGTCGCATTCCCTTTGGTGCCCCGTTAATAAGCGTAGATTATTTATGTTTATTAACCCTTAACATGTTTACATTTTGTAAAACGAGACTCTTAATGTGAACTTTATCGGGCATTGCATTTGCAATTGCTCTGGGTGGGGCTTTCCGTTCTATAAAGTGCGGTACGAAAAAAGGGAGTTATTGGGAAAATCTATAAAAAATATAAAAAAATATATTTTATTAATATAGAGTGAAATAAATGATTGATCAATGTTTATATAATTTATTCCACACAAACTGGCAATTAAAATTATTGCTATTAATATTTATATTCAAGTAAATCCTTTCTAAGAATAAAGCATTTTTCTTTAAAGAATTTGAATTTTATATTAATATAACTACAATTCGTTTAATATACTTTATTGAAACGGAAACGTCACTAAATGCATATATGGAATTTGGAACGAACCTCTTGATCTGTGATTTTAGTTATCGTAAATATTTTCATCAAGTTTAACTTTGAGCACTAAGTTAGTGATTTTTCTGTATGCAATCTTTTAATTAATAACTCTGTTTTAACCTATTAATTTCTCGAGGGTTTTAAAGATATATTTTTGAGTAGACACATACTTCTGTTAGTTTTATCCTGCAGGTCATTTGGAAACCTTTGAAACCTAACAAAAGTCCAGCGATAAGTGGCAATCGCTGCGCTGCCTTTTCCTGTCAACCACTGGCGGCGGCGAACCGCTCCTCCAGCCCAAATACTGCCTTGAGAAGAACCTAACCCGATTCCATTGATTTGACGGCGGCGCTCCTCTGCAGATTGTTTTAATGACTAAGATTGGGATTGGGACTGGCCATTCTGTGCTGGCGCCCGATTCGAGGATGGTCGGTTAATGCATTTTTTTTCTTACATGATCATACGCGTTTATCTTTTTGTCCCCCGATGGCGGCCCGGTTATCGGCCGGTTTTTGGTGCTTTGGCACTCATTTAATAAGTTTGTTCTGGCTAAGAGATTACATGAACCTGCAGTGTTCAATCGCAATCATATTTCTCAGGACGGCACATGTTGCAGGAGAGGGCCCAGCAGGGACGAGTTCGTCCCTATCTCAGGTATTCCAAGACGGCCTTCCCTTCGATATCTGTCGCAGGGTTTTCCGCGCTTTTTCTGTTTTTTTCTGCAGTTTTGAGTTGGGTCCGAGTTTGCGGAGTTTGCGTATTCGTGTTTTGCCTTTATTCTTGGCGTAAAGTGTCGGCCGGCGAGTATCGTGTGACATATCGAGTGTGAAGTGTCAATTTGAATTTATTGATAACGCTTTGAGGTCGTCCCGCTCCGCTCCTCCCAGCGGCATCCACATTTTATTCCTCGTCTAAGGAAGGAACCCAATTACAGGCGCATAAATTGCCGGGCCAAGTGCTTGGCCATTTGCGGTTGGAATTTATGAAACGCTGATTTTTGCCATCGCCATTGCAATCAGGTAAGAAAACTGAAATGAAAAAATAAAGCTCCGGGGGAGAGAGAGAGAGCCAAGCCAAGCTATGGCCATAAAAGTGTCCTCGTCCGCTCATCATCAACTCTCTTTTTTCCGCGCAAATTGTTATTTATCACGGGGAGCTCTATAAATTCCAGCATGCAACATTTTCATATTTCGCTTGCTGGGGGGGTTTGCATCTAATCAATTTTCGTATGTCTAAATCAATGATTAAGAATGTCCGTATTCTTGAAATGGCAAAGAGGAAAGAGAGAGAGTCCTCATGTCTCTACTTTGTCTCTGCTTGACTTTAATTTTGGCCTACACTTGGAATTATTATTATTACTTTTTTTGTTTATATCATTATTATTTCGAGTTTTTTTTTTTACAAAGGCTCGATTGACCTTAAATATAACAGACAGAAAGCGGCATTTCCGTATAAATATTCTTCATGAGCATCAGCAGGCGAGTCGATCTAAAAATATTAAATTAAATTTATTTATTTTTTGTAAATGAAATCCAAATCTTCTGATTTGATATAATATATTTGATATAAACGCTCAGATCAAGTTTGCTTCATTTAATTAAATCTTAAAGTAAGTAAGTTGTAATAATAGTTTTTTAAATCTAGTGAAAGTAAAAATATTTCGGTTATATCTTGGGATCTAGTGTTTCTTTAAATTATTTATCCATGTTCCTTATATTTTTTTCTAATTGATAAACAATTGGTTGTCAAGAAATTAAGTACATTTCCAAGTATGATCAATATAAGCCCTAAATCTATATTTTTCTCAGTGCATATTGACAACAATTCGATGCGGCTGCGACGACAGGAAACATCTTGTAAAACTAGCTAAAGGTACATGTTGTGAACATGAAAGGGCTCGGTCTGGGCCACATGGCTGGAGCTTGAACTGGAGCTTGAGCTGGAGCTGAAGCGGACATGGCTCTTATCGTCGCATTCGCGTCCGCGTCTGCGGCGGCGGCCAACAATGAGAGCAACAACATTATAATGGACAGGCCAAAACCGAGAGCCAAAACTAAATCCAAAAACAAAACCCCACAGCTCCGGGGCAACGCCACACGCGCGATCGAAGATCCCCCGGCCTGATCCCGACACTCCTGCGACCCCCACTTTGGACATGCCGGTGCACCGGCCCCGATAAATAAAAGCGGCGCTGGCCCCAGCGAGTCAAGATCGGTCCAGATCCGGCCAGATCCGAGCCCGGCTCCAGAGCCGCCACAGCCAGGCGACAATGAAACGTCTATTTCCCCACATATCCCAGACATATGCCGGCATCCCGACACCGGGATCGGGATCGGGATGGGGATCGGGATGGGGATTGGCATAGGGACGACGGACGATCGGGAGACGGGCTAATGTACACACGAATGTGTTGCAATTGTCACGCCAAGTGAAGTTACAAATTTATGAATGCCAAAAAGGCGGCCCTCCTCCCTTTTTCCACTCCATCCGCGAAAACTTGCTGGGCGTCTGCGACTGAATCTCTTCGGATTTTTTTTTCTTTCTGCCACAAAGGCCTTGTGTATGGGTGAGTATCTGTGAGTTTGAGTTGGCACACGGCACGCGGCAACACAAAAACCCATAAATATGTTAAGAGTCAAAGTCAAAAGTTTGCTGGTGCTGTGCGGTCTGGCTCAAGAAAATAAAAAGACTTATCCAACATTCTCATTAAGGAGAAGAGTTCAATTCGATTCGATGGGCAGGTCAGGGTCCTCAAGGCGTGAAGGCAAGTCTGGAGATCTCTTTAGATGAGGAGTAGAAATGAGGATTGGTTTTTTAACACATACAATATATACATCATCAGATGGGATGCTATTTTTACAAATCACTTAAAACGTTTCTGTGAATCCTTTTATAGTTGTATGTTGAAAATCAAGGAATTCATTAATTCTCTAAGGTATTGAAAGCCATAAAACTTGGTTATTAAATTCAAGATAATTCTGATAGAAACCTCTTTCTTAAATGTATTTATTATCAAACAGTCGAATAACTTCACTGTCTAAAATCCAGGTCCAAACGCAGATTTAACTCAAATCATTCTGCCATCCGGCTTCTCCTTCCGCCTCATTTAATTGCCAATTTAAATGAGATAATGTCCCGGCAGAGGACGCACCGATGCGAGTGCCCCCAACTGTAATTAAATCGCAATAAGCAGCATGAATATTTCTTTACGCTGGCCTGGCAGGCTTTCAACCTCCTCTCTCTTCCCAAGGCAGAGCCAAAGACTTACTCCCAGATTGAGGTATCCAGAGTGCTCGGAGTCCGCGTCCAGGCCATACCCACAATGAAAGAGCTTTTCAAGAGGTCCGGGGCCTCATCAATGGACTGCGGCTTGGCCGGGGACAGAGCGTTTCCAATGATTTATTGAATTTAAATCACTTGTATTGGCAACAGTCCCGCTGTGAATTTGTGACATTTTCGTAAACGAAAAATGTCAGTTACCATTTTTTATTGACCACAAACGCGGGCCGAGAGTCTTGGCCTTCGACAGGGCCTAGGATGCAAAGAGCGTGTCTATGGTAATCTCGGTAATGGCGTTACGGTACATGGGGGTCATAAAACCAGCTTAAACTACTGTAAAATATAGTTCAGACTCATTTGGAGTTATAAATTCCATTTGGGGGCCATTAAATTACGGCACGCAACACGATGTGAAGAAAGCCTCGACGCGACGGCGGAGCCTTTACCGCTAATAAAGTTATTAACTCGCATCAAACATTGGCTTGTTAAAGTCCCATAAAAATTCAAAATATATCAGGCAGACGCGCGGCGAGAGAGCAAATCAATAAATGCATATAAATGCCGGATCGGCTGCAGTACACCGACGACATCGTTCATTAATTAGAAAGCGAGCTCGGAGCCGCAGGCACAAAGATCCCCAATTAGAAATCGGCCAGAATGACTTCATTAGAAAACTATAACAGCCTTGTTAACATTGTCCCCTCGACAGGCGATGCGGGCTCACGAAAAACTTTGGACCTAATGATCCAAACTGGAACTGTCCCGAGATTGCCTCGATTTTCGTGTGTGTGTGTATTTTGAGTAGTATTTAATTATTTTATGGACGGTACAATTTTGGGTCTGTCATAAAGTTTTAACTTCAGCTCTAACTCGAGCTAAGCCCAGCCTCATTATCGGAGCTAAGCATTCGTTGGACATTCCGAGGGACCTCATAAATTTTCAAGCTCCGTGAAAACTTGGGAAATCAAACATATTTATATGACAAGCAAATCACTTAGCCAGCGGCCTCACTTCACTTGTGGCCCAAGGCGTTCCCAACCGACACCTTCTATCCATCGGATCTAACCACAAGGCAATTGAATTCAATTGGCTTCGTCGTCGGGGCACGACTTGAGCTAAGAAAAAATCAATTTTTATGATCAATCTCACTTGGCGTGCCTCGAAATTGGCAAATTAGCCCGGAAAATTGCCGCCAGCAATCTCAAAAGGTTTGATTTTTGTTTTCTTTTTGTTTTGTGTTTTCCAGCACCCTCCTCCGAACCGTTTTTCATCTCCCCGCCCATATAATATATTAGGCCGCAATTTATTTCAGTTTAAGCTGTTCGCCCCTCCCCGCCCCCTAAATGCAAAGTGGACCAAAAATTAAAAGGAAAATATTTTCGATCAGATTTTATCGCATTTTTATTTGTGCCTGTATCTCTTTATCTCGATCGATGGAGTCGGCATCTCCAGGCGACAAAGTGAAAAATATCCGGCAAACAAAAACAACGCACAGGGGCATAGGAATACCTAATTAATTGAACTCTACCCTACCCTACCCTACCGTACCCTCTCTCCCTCTGGGTATTTTCGACCTAATGACTTGCTTTGACACTTTGGCTTTGTCTTAGAGAAGAAACCCCTTTGCAGCAGCCATAAATTCAACGGCAATTATGTCAGTTTATTTGGAGCAAAGCGTATGTTAATTTATGTAGCTCCAAGATATAATGGAGCCAGTCTCAGTCTCAGTCTTAGTCCGAGTTTGAGCCAAGAGGCGGAATATGGGCAGTTCACAATTAGATGCTGATTTCGGTATGTAAACAGCAGGTGTTAACAAAGCCAAACAAGAGCCGGCCCCGAGTTGCTTCATAAATGTTTTGTTAATAATGCATACACACATCCATTTTACAAAAGCGGTTCAACTATTTAAGATGCAAATGCCTAAATGGAACACAGCTTCGTGTCCCCAAAGACAACCTAGTTGGGATCGAAGAAAGTAGCTGGATAAGACAGAGCTCAAAAATATTTAACCGGGATCTGGAAGGGATTTAAGAAGCAAATCTGAATGATGGAAAAAATAATGGTGTTCTCTGTAGAGCTGGAAAAGCGTTAAGGTATTTTTAATTTACTTACTGCTTCCATAGAATCTATTACTTTTTGAAAAATATATTCCTTTTATAAAGATAATTTCATACGCATTTGACAATTAAAAGTTACGGTGGCAAATTTGATGTAATTCGGAACATTAGCTTGAAATAAAATCTTTAACTTTTAGCTTCTTTATAACAAAGGTTTTAGAATTTAACTAAATCAAATGGAATGTTCCTACAAGATTTTACTACTAAATATAAATACAAAATTCTTATAAAACTCTTACTCTGTAACTCAACAAAGAAATGTGTTTATATATTTAATACTCACCACTTCTCCTATTTTTTAAGAAAACAAAGAATTTATATATATTTAAGAAAATATCACTTTATTCCTTATGCTTAATTTCAGTGCTCATTAATTCACCCTTTGCCTACTAATGATGCCCCCTCAATCATTTACACGATTTACAAGCCATAAACATGTGCAAAAAGCGTGTTGGGGGATCCCCCTTTCATTGGGGTCTTTTCCTTTGTTGCCACCCAAGCACTTGTCAGCAATGGCGCCAAATGGCAGATTGGGAGTTCCCCGTCAAGTGGCAAGTGCCACAACTGGGTGACTTATTAGCGATCTAATTAAGTTGTTCCAAATGAAATGTGACGTATGCCCAACATGTCATATATTTGCCACGATTACATGGGATTTATGCTAGGGATCTTAAAGGGAAACTAAGAGCTGGCGAATTTTTGTATATTTATAAGTTAGGGTAACAATTGAAAACTTTAAAATAATAAATTCTTTAATTTTATATTTGTTTGTTGAATCTTTATTCTTTTTTTCAGATTTCTTAATATAATAAATTAATAATTTTCTTATCTTTTAATGGCTTCCTTTTATAATTTTCAACTAGATCTGCACTTATTTTTTCTGTTTGGAGTTCTGTCGACAGGTTTAGTGGACTTGTCTTGGCCCGCCGTCCCCATCGTCCTTCACACTTGGCCGTCATAAATTATCCTCGTAATGAGACTCAACAGGCGCCGCTGATGCTGGTGCTTCCGATGCCCCTTGCTACCATTGCTGTATTCGAATTGCATTTAAAATACATTTAAAAAAGTGCTGGCCCATTTATCATTTTGGTTTATTTATTGCAAGCCGATCTCAGTTCCACCCAGAGACTTGTGACTGGAGACTTTGCATCCCGTCCGATGAATAATTGCCACCATCTAGGCGGAGCGTTATCAGCGCCATAATTAAATAACGCCAGGAGGCCCTCGGAATAAACCCTTATACGGGACTTAAGGCTAACACCTTCCAGTTAGATCGTGGTTACCTTAATTGCCATGTGAGGGCAGTATCGGTTTTATTTTATTTTGGCCAGTCACTGCGTTTATCTATATAAATAACCGAATTCAAGAGCGAGTCAAAACAAAAATCAATTAAACCGAACGCAACAATCGATCAATTGAGGGAGAGAGAGAGCGAGTGCGAGATACTGATCGCGATCGATGGGATCCGCTCCTCCAGCACCTCCACCTGATCCCGCGGACTGGAAACAAGTCGGGCGAAAGATCGAGCAACTTCCAATTAAACGTCACGCTAAATGAAGCGTAAAATTGCCCGTTGCTGCCGGTCTTGAATGCGGTTTCAGTTTGTTTTTTTTTTTTCTCTTCCTTCAAGCCAAGAAAGCGGGAGAGAACGAGAGGAATGTGCGATCGTCTTCTGCAAATGTGACAGTGTAATAAAAAATCAATTTCACAATAAATATCTCTCTCGGCAGAGGTAAAAACCAGAATATCTTATCACCGCCAGGCATCGCGCAGCGAGAAGTGGTACTTAGGAAGACGATTCGAGATCGGGACACGGGATCAGGCATGGAGAGCGAGGAGCGGGGAGCCAGGACTGGAGAGGCAGCAGGCGGGACACAAATGAAAAGTGTGGTAGCCCGACTGTCAGCGATTGATGTAGAAGCCCTTTATCATTATCACATCTGGCCCGAGGGCAGGTACGAGACACTGACAGAGTCGCCTCGTGTCCCGCTCAGGACAAATGCCTAAGCAGCCCGTCAGCGTCACAGAGTCTGGCCCAGATCCGTAATGCGTATTTGCTGTGCACTGAAAGAAAAATAATAGATATATCTAACTAGACATAGTAACAAGAGAAAAAATAGATTTTATATACTTATAATAGATTTTGATGAGTTTACAGCTAACCCAATGTCTTAATTGCCTAATACCAAAATCTCCCAAAAAATATTATTCCAAAACGAAACATATATCGAGAAGAAGAGTCCCTTATATATCTTAAAAATATTGTGCTTTATATCAAAAATATCGTAAACTTTGATTTAACCTTTTAATTTAACCGTTGTTATATTCCTGTCCTGTTGTAATATTTCCAATTAAATAATTATATGCTTAGCTTAAGAAATTAGTTTGTTATTTTAAAGCAAGAATCGAGCTATCAAGCATTTACAGCAACGTTAAAATATCGATTTATAAATCGGCCTTACCGTCATATATCGATATTTTCGAAACAGGAAACCTCATCAGTGATACCTTTGCTGACTGATCATGTTCACAATTGTTTTTGTTTTTAATTAATTTCTTCCTTAACTCATACTTGAGATTTTTGTGCACAAATTTTCCGAGTGCATTGATACCGAAAAAAATGTACCCTGTAGCATGTCGTTGTCTCTGTCTGCTGTCTGTTATCTTAAAAACCTTGTTGTCGTCTTAATTATTGCGTTAATGAGTTTTCTGTTTACTCTTTTTCCTTTCAGCTAACCCGTTCTGGCGTACAGTAATACAGCATCTCGTGCTATTATCAATCAATCGGCGATCGTCGATCGGTCGATCGGCCGATCGGTCGATGGTCGATCGCTGGCCGGATCGCGAGACTGCGGCAGGGATGCTCGGCTGATCATATGCAACGATAAGCGGCCAATCTACAATATGTTTGTATAATAAATAGTGTGAGTGCTATCGCCTTGCACTGATATTTATTAAGAAGCGGCGATAAGCGATCTTACTTAGCATGCCGCTCGGCGCATGGCGAAAAGGAGGAATGCGATCTTAAAGGCCGACAGGATACGGATTTCCAGTAGTGGGGGTCAAGCGGCTTATGGATTTTCATGATGAAAGATCTCCTCCCTCCCCCTATCGAGTCCCACATTTAATTAGCATGTTCGGTAATTCTCGTATATATATATGGCCACAACTCAACACAATGGATCAATAAACAAATTACCGGGGTGTGCGTGTTCCATTTCATTGCCTCAACTCGAAACTCAACTTTGATTAATTGTGGGAGCCAATATTTCCCACTGCGAAAGGGTTCTCGTCGTACCCTCGATCTCATTCGTTCTCTATGATCGCGTTGAGGGTTTCCAAGACGGGCCCAAAGGCACTCGGGCGTGGTGTTTATTTGGAAGGAGTGAAAAATTAATGATTTGTTGATTTATGAATTGGAACGGGAGGTCAAGTCAAGTGTACAATGATAAACGAAGGCGAAAACATAAGATATCAAGAGCTAGGAGGACAGGGAGGAGAGTTTACTGTCTGTGCGGTCCCCTGGGAAATTTGTGGGTGAGTAATTGAGAACGATCGCAGGGAACGAGTTGGAAAATGTGAATTACTTGGGCATTCCTTATATAGAACCAATACAACATATTATATCTAGATGCTTGAATTTGGAATTTTCTTTATAGATTTCTGTAATGTTTTTAGATCAAACAACGACTTCAATAGATCACTCAAACAACCATTTTCATAACGAGCTGAAATAGATCCCACAGTTAAGGCATTCAGAAGCAAAACAATCAAAGCTCTTTAGAATTGAGATCTCAGATCGATAGTTTGGACATTCAGAAGCAAAAAACAATTTGCAGTAAAACGGCACTTAAATAAATCTCATCCCATTGACCGGCATCGGATCGTACACAATAGATATCCGCTCGGCACAATACACTTCATCTGGAGTCCATTTGGGCGACATCGAGTGTTAATTTCGGTTGCATCTACTTTACGACCAAGGAACATTTGTGGCTAAATGCAGTGGAACTTCCAAAGCGGCAAACAGCTGCATTCTTATGCAAATCGCCTTGGGGTGCCAACAAAGGAGATCATAGTCGCTCCACATTTTGTTAGCGATTGTTAGTCGCTTATTGTCTGGCCGGTTTATGGATCGCCAATTTACGACTGCTAAGCCAAGGAGAAGGAAATGCGACCCAGAGTGTCGAATGACACAAAGTGCTACCAAGCATTAAGGTAGCAGCAAGGAAAACATCAAATCCACACCTGACAACATGTTAATTTCTCGATTGTTTGGAACACACACACCTCTCCTCCCTAATTTGTTTTCACTTTTATGCAGAATACATCGGCGACAGACCGAACATAATTGCAACAACTTAAGAAATCACAACAAACAAGCAACTAAACAAACTCCGATTCAGCTAAATAAAAACCTTCAAGGCATTCAAATTGATTACAACACACACACACTCATAGCCAAGGGGATGAGGATGAGTCCTGTGTCCCGGTCTCCTGATAAACATGACTTGGCGAAAAGTTCTGCTCAGTTTGTTTGGGGCTGATGCTTGTTTTTATTGTTTAGCTCGTTATCAAGTCAAAATAATCAGCCGCAGGCCGTGCCGGACTGCGGCACTAACAATTGTCATTGTTAAAGCCGAGTCGAGCTCACAGGAGCCGGGTTCAAGTCCATGTGCCAAATGTGCCCCATCATGCCCAACCATCCAGGTTGGGACCCGGGCTCGGGGCCCATAAAAGTGAAGCTCCTCATCATCGCCACCGAAACAGAAACGGAATCAGCAGCAGAAGCTACAGCTGCTGCAGACGCCCCGAACAATGCAACATGATTCGCGAATTATAAACACCATGCACTGATCCAAAAAAAAAAACAAATAAAATCACAATTGCAGCTCGAATGGGATATACCCTAGAGTATTTTAGAAAGTACATGAAGTAAACTACATGATCAACACATATTTAGCCAAATATTTTACTTTGAGAATAGAAACTGTATCGCAATAAAGTCTGTTTCGGTTCCATCAAAAAAGACTCTTTAGTAAACTTCGCTTTCCCGAATGTCACTGAACTTAGACTTGGGAATTTCTAGTGTTTTCTTAGCAATAAAAAAATCTGAAACCATTTGTCTAATATATATATAAATAGGCAAAATCTATTATAGAACTTAAAACCTTAAGAAATAAATTGTTTTATATTTTTTAATGTACCTAAATTACGACTCATTTTTAGATTCGATCATACCCTATAGAAAAGAAGCATCTTAACGATAATTTTCGTATATTTCTGGAGCAATATAATCGCAGGCTGTCTGAAAATTAAACAGCAGTCGCAGACAGACTTCGTAGATTTTTTCATTTTGCTGCAAAAGCCCGGCTCGGTAATTGTGGCAAGTGGTGCGCCTCTTGTGGCTGCCGTGGCTGCTACTGCTTTTCACTTCACTTGGGCAAACAGCAACTGCAACTGCAACTGCCAACTGCAAACTGCAACTGGAAGCCGCAGCTAACAACAGCTCTACACAGAAGCCAAAACGTGTCGTCCTTTTGAGCCACTTGAAGTGCTGCCCCTCAGCTGAAGAGCCTTCCGTTGTTGCACTGCCACCGTTGCTGCTGCTGCTGCTGCTGCTGTTGTTGTCATCATCTTGGTACGTGTTGCAAGAGCAGCAGCTTGGTTTTTAATTAAACAATGTAAGGAGGGAGCAGGGGGGAGCAGTGTCAGTGGAGAATGGTGCAAAGTGGCAGCCAGCAAAGCAAAGCCAAGTTCAAGCTGGCCTGTGTGAGTTATGAGTTGCGCAATCACGACTTCTTGTCTCTGCCCAAAAACGCAGCCTTGCTCTCTGATTAAGTTTTAGAACAAATGAATTAAAAAACGTGCACTCTCGCCGATCGTGTCGGTTCGTCGGCTGGTCGTTTGGTCGTCTGTCGTCGGGGTGTGAAGTAATTTGGCCAAAAAGGGCTTTACCTGGTTCAGCAGCAGCAGCTGCCTGATCCTCGGATTTTATGGCTATTGGATTTCCAGGCAGCAGCTGCCTGGAAAGTTCTCAACTTCTTGATTTCATTTACCTGAAAGAAAAAAAAAACAGAGAGAGAGAGGTACATGCTCCTGAACGTTTTAAGCTCCATCATCGATCTCGGCGTAAAGATAAAATATTGTAATTCATTTAAATGAACAAATCACAGGGAGGCAAGAGAGATATATCGAGAACTGTCCACTTGGGAGCCAGACAAAGTCAAAAAGCCACAGCAGACTCCACGGTAGATTGTTGTGATGTGATTACGTCAAAATTATTAAAGCAGTCTCGAGTCTCCCGTGTTTCACAATTCGTCTGCTGCCTTGATCGACACTGATCTCAGATAAGACAGTCAAATAACAAACCAAAAAATATTATAGCCGAATAACCGAAGACCGAAAACTGAAAACTCAAAAACCGACAACCAAAAACCAGAGACAAGTGCATTTGCATCAGAGAGAGATCTCAAATCGGTCACAAGTCTCGTGTGAAGCAACGTTTTCCCAACGCTGAGAATTTATGAATATGCTTTTTGGGGTGTACAACAAGCAACACTTGTTGAAAAATATGAACAAATGAAAATATTTTCACCATCCAGGCCAAAACATAAATGTGCATTATATAGACATTAAGTTGCCAAGATTGTCAGCATTGTCTGTTCCCCAGTTTTATGCTTTGACAGGCCATAGACACACACACAGGGCTTGGCAACAATACCATTAGTCCCTGACAAAGGCAACGCAATGACAATTGACAGCCACGGGGTATCCACAAAATTATCAATGGGAAACGGGAAAACGGAGGGAAATTGTCTAACTTTGGCCCAGAGTTGGTGTGAACCTTCCTCCTGATGCACTCGGAGAAGAGTTAATAAGCTCTTCTCGCAGAACACCAAAATATTCAAATTATGACAGAGTAAAATAGTTTATTCTTTAAGAAATGATGTAATATACAAATTTAAGATCCTGAATGGAAATAACTTAAACTATTTTGAAAGGATAGAATTTTCTTTAGTTTTCCTGACAAGGCCTTATTTACTGATTTAAATACTTTAAAATATAAAACCTTAAGTTGGTTTTTTCCACGCAAGAAGTCCAATTTAATTTGTCACTTTCAAACCAAATTCTGGAAAAAAATATTAATTTCCTAGGAACTCGGCAATACTTTTATTTCGGATTTTGAGGATTGTCACCTGTACTCATTAAATATGAAATACTTAAAGTTCTAACCAAAAGTATAATATTTTTCCATGTGTACTCCTCATACCCTTGACTTCCAATTGTGATGCCTCTAATCGCCTGCTAAGCTTCCAGACAAGAAGACTCTGCTTTGATTATTAGATCGTTGGAGCTCACCGAGTCCATTCTGTTCCTCTGTGATGGTTCTTTTCCTACCATGGGGCTGTGGCTGTGTGTTGTTAGCGATTCCTAGAAGCAGAAGCGAACCAAATGCTGACCACGTTTTGTCCAACGCATCCGGCCAAGAATCTGGAGTTGAGGCAGGGAGTGGAGGTAGCTGGGAACACGTCTCGGTTCGTGTAATATGCAAACTAGCGAGTCGCTCCGCGATAACTGTACAGATAGGGATTTTCCTTGGCAGCACACGCTTACAAATTGCAGGCAGTGCGAGGAGCAGCCGCGCGATTTATGAGGACCCGCAAATCTCGGGCACGATCCTCCGGATCCAGGTAGTGGTAGCAGGTAAGATGTCGCAGCTGTTGGCGCGAAGGATTAGTGGAAATTCGGTGGGCCGGGGATAAGGATAATGTGTGATCCTCCCCCACTACCTGAATCACTCCCTAAGCGGCTACCTAAATTTGCATAAAACCGTAGGCTCGCCACTCGAACAGCACATTCAACCAACAGCAGCCATCAAGGTAGCATCGTTCCTTCTGTCACTCAGTACCAAAAAAAAATTAAATATTATACAAGCATGTCGTCAATGCACAACACCGCCTTCTACAAGAGCGCCCTGGATGCCCAGCACAACACTCTGCCACCGGTGGAGGAGCGGGAGCCGAACTACATCGACAACCTGCACATCATATTCTTCGAGCAGATCTTCGACGCCATCGACAACCTGAGCGATCAGGTCCGCATGGCCAGGGCCTATCCCCAGTTTGTGCCACGGATCCTCAAGATTTGGGAGCAGCGCCTCAACCTCACCGTGGGCCCCAACACCGCCTTCCTGGGACTCCTGGACATCGAAGACTATGTTTTCTTCATGGAGCACATGGCCAGCCGCTTTACGGAACTGCATGTCCACGATGATGGTGTGGGATCCTTTGCCGAGTTCTACGACTACATCACCCACTTGTGCGACATCAACATCACAAGGTTTCCCAATGTGGACACTTGCATTCTAGCGGGGAACCCCGATCTTGTGGTCGATGACGACATCAGGGATCTCACTGCAATGGTGCCCAACCTCAAGCGGCTGATGACCTGCATGAACCTTTCGGGAGCGTATATGCGGAACTTCAGGAAACTGGAGGAGCTCATCTTCCACTCTCTCTACCACTCGGTGCCCCTGGACAGCCGCTGGATGCAGGATATCTGCCTGAACATGACCACACTGAGGGTCCTCGACATCACCGATCAGTTTGATAGTTGCGTAAGGCTCACGGATATCAAGCTGCCCAACCTGGAGGTCCTGAAAATCAACCTGAGCAGCGTGGAGTGCATGTTGTCGGAGGTTCTGCAGCTGCCCAAGCTCCAGAAGCTGGCCGTGAGATTCGATGATTCCCGGCAGCTGAATGCCGACCAGGAGACCATCTTCCAGCAGATTGTGGTGGCCAAGAGCGACTCGATCACCAGGATTGCGCTCAACAACGAGGTGGTACAGCTGCCGTCGCGTTGGCAGCACAGCCTGCTCCTGGAGCTGCCCAAGCTGAGGGCCTTGATTTGCGAGAACTGGTACCACAACGACTTCTTCCTGGATCGCCAGCACATTCCCTGCCACCAGATGGAGGTGCTCAGCTTCAGCGGCTGGGAGATCGTGCGGGAGTACCAGCTCCTGGAAATGGTGGCCGAGTGCACCCAGCTGGAGCATCTGGCCCTGAACGGCTACCACAGCACCTGGGACAAGCTGAACAAGCTGGTTAGCATCCGCAACCAGGAGAGGAACCCGAAGCCCCTCCAAGTCTTCAGCGACCTGATGTGGGCCAACTTCACGCCCAACGAGTACCATCAGTGGTGTGGCAACAGGTACGTCCAGGTCACCTGCGACAACAGCGAGTACGAGTACCAGGAGGATGGCTTCGAGTTCGATTTTGAGTAGACCAATGCTCAAGGATGCCGAATTGTACATACACACACACATACACCTTTTTATATATTTCCTACTTTTTTATTGTACATACATATATATATCATAAATAAATAAGACGCACTGGCTAAATGAACGCAACGCAGATTTTCATATTCTCGAACACTCCCCGATCGCAGGCAATTTTCCACGCAGACTCCTCTCCCCCAAACATTTATTTATTTCGCATTGCAGCGCTTTAGGGTCTGGCAAATGGAAAAATCAACACACTTTATGGCCAGCCAAAAGATTTAACTGTGCTCTGGGGTCCCAGTCGCCAGCACCGCGGACTCTCCTCACATGTGGCATGACCTCCACTCACTTGGCCAGTTAATTTCGCGAGGCATAAATTATTTGATTTGATTGAGTCGGAAAATGAGTTCGCAAAGTGCCCAAAGCTCTTTGCCGACTGCTCAACGCAGCTCCACCGCGGATCCCCTCACCATTCAGCACTTGACCAACTGGCCAAACGGTCGCAACAGTTGAAGTTTGGCTTTGGCTCAACTTTGCCTTGCCTTTTGGGACTTCAGGGCTGGCATTATGCGATATAGGATTACAGCTGATCGGTAACAAACTAGACCTAAATTTTTATTAAAAAGGTTGAAGAGAAAGTAAGAATATTGCCAAAATAAGGCTGAATTTAAAATTAAAATTAAAGCTTTGAAAGATGCGTTTACAAATTCGGGAAGTACAAACATTAAAGAATAAATTAACTTTAACTTCAGTAAACTTAACTCAAAAACCCTATGAAATATTGAGAGAAAATTGCAACACATTTATACACATTTATATATCAATATTTATTACACATAAGATCTTTTGAGCAACTTTATTTTAAAACTTTAATCACTTCAGTTACCCATCCCTCGATTCCCAACCCCATGCGTACTTGCATGCGAAAGAAATTAAGCAATTTTGAAAAATGTGCAGCCATAAAATGATTTACATAACTTTTCTTCCCCCCAAAAAGTTTGGCTTAGAAAAAAAACGCATTTTTGCTTTCGTTTTCCAGCATTACGTGAGCCAAACGCTGTCCGTCGGCCTAAGTTATTGGCCGCACTGGCAAGTCAACACAAAGTCGGGCCTGGACTAATTTGTGGCCCCCATCGCCCCATCGAGAGATTAAAATGCAAACGAAGGCAGTCAGTTGGCTTTGGGCGACTCGGCGACGACAGTTTGAAGTGGACAAAAATTTAGAAATAATGGACTATTAATTTATGGCCAGCGGAGAGCAGAGATCGCTCGACCGTTGCAGTTGCCATTTCCGAGAGCTTTTCAGCGGGCAGACAGACCTTTTCGGCTATCGACCGCATATTTATGGGTTTTTCATTAATTGACTAATTGCAGGGGCATCGGCATCGGCATCATCGGCACACACGGGGGCATCCCTGACAAATGCACCACTTAAGGCCCAAAACTAATGCGACCCAATTAAAGGCGGGTCCGAGCCATCGCACTCTGGTCCAGTCCAGCGCTTTGCCTAATTTCTCTATTAATTTTATTTAACATGACACTGGGCACTCGATTCGTCATGGTATGGGAACCGACACCGACCAACCTCTGTGCAACCTGTGCACAAGTGTGTCGAATTTTCAGGTGAAATTGGAACACGATTGGGAGGATTTCTCGAGTTGGAAGCCATAACTATGTGGATTTGCGATGTTAAAGAAATCGAAACGAATCAAATTAAACGAAATGAAGCCGCCTGGCATCAACTGATTTTACCATAATTAAATTAAATATAAAAGGTCCCAAAACGCCGGAGGCCCTTAAGTGGTGTACTGTGTCGGATAAGTTGGATCGCTTTTGGCCATAAATACGGCGATAAGACGATGCGGCCAGCGTTTGATATTGTCTTTGGATTGGTAACACGCAGTGGCTGTTGTTTTCATGGCTTGCCTGGGAAATTGGAGCTTGTAATGATCGGGAATCATTTATGGGATTTCTAAAATAGAGAACAATTAATTAATAGTGTTTTATTTTTTTAGATTTATAAATTAAAATAAATATTTAAGATCTCGTTTTCTTCAAAAATACATTATTTTGAAAAACCTAGAAAACCATCAAGATGTCAATGAAGGTTTTGTAATTTATATTTAAATTTTAGTTGCAAATATTCCCTGCCATTCTTTGGTATTTTCCCACAAAGCTTCAGTCCTGAACTAGCTTTCCAGGTGGTCTGTCGATTCAGGAAAAAAACAAACAGCACAGAAACGAAAATAACACAAAACATTAACACGAGTGTCAACAAATCTTAACGAGCTAACAAAATGTTTGGATCCGGTGCCCGTTCGCCCCGCCGTTACCGCTCTCGGGCGCATAACTATGTAGCTAAACGTTGACAAATCGTTTGGTAACTCAATACTTTTGTAATGCAAAAAGAGAAAAGTAAGTCCCTATTTTTGGTCTACGCACAATACAAAGACCTCGGCGATTCGGGCGAACGAACTACAAGATAAATGCTTACACTTTTATTGCCAAACCGAAAGCTTGACGTCTTGTCGTTGGCCCGTTGAATGCCTGTTCGAAGCCCGATCGCCGCCTGCCATTTGTTTGCGGCCAAAAACGTTGATGTGGCAGAGGAAAAAATACAAAAAAAAAGAGTAAAATTACATCCCGAGTTGCAGTTGAATTGACATCTCATTGATTAATGCCAGGCGGGCCGGGCCCAGACGGTCATTGCGGCAATTGCTGCGCTCGATTAATTTGTCACTTGGCAAAAACTTAATTACCCCGAAGATTGTCATAGCTGGCTCAGTTGGAGGCCACTTTGATGGCTTGTGTCTTTCGAAAATCGCGTGACGTATCATAAATTCCAAATGATTTAATAATGTGAGCGACACGGGGGCAGGCCGCCTCTCAAACGAAAGCGGTGAACCAAAGAAACTATATACTAAATATATATTTAAAATTTTTCAAAAGATATATTTCAATATTTTAATAAACCTGTCTTGGCTTATGCGACTTGATTTAATCCACAAAAATCGCTTTTCTTTTTTTTCAAGTGTGTTGAACGACGACGAATCGATCGACAAATGATCGCCTGCTTTATGATGTGCTATCAATGGCCTATCAATGGCGGCGATTTTTGTTCTATCCGCTCATTTGTAGAGCCATCAAAATGCTAATTGAAATCGGTTTTCGTTACCGCTTTTTACCGCCTTTCATCTGGTGCCGTCGCTGCACCAGAAAATCAAACAAGCTGCTGATAATGCGCCAACTCGAAGTAATTTAGTAGCCGCGGCGGCTTGTCTTCAAAGCTATCGCCAACTGTAAACTGTCAAATTTAATAACTGCATCTAACAATGCTTAAGAAGGGGCCCAAAGTGACCAAATTGAATTTCTTTGGGCAACTTAACGATCCGATGCACTCACTGGCAGTCCGGATTTGCATTTAAATCGTCGGGCTACTGCCGCCACCCGATGGATTTGTGACAAAAGGCTTTGCCTCTTTCTCTCAATTAATTAAAAGCGTCCCTCAGGGTTATTAAAAACAAATTTCGAGCATTAAACACGCTTATCGTAGGACGTCGCTAATGAAGACATCAACGGAGGCGCTGCGAAACAAAAGACTGAGGTGACGAACTTGACGAACTCTTTTTCAGATCAATTTCGTGGCGAAGGCAAAGGAGACCTTATAGATTTGGAAGCTATCAGGTTAAAAAGAAAACTGTAGATGAAATTCTTCTTAAAAAGTGAACGAAAATAAAATGTGGTATTTAATTTTAAAATAAAAATAATATATTTAAGGTATTTTATTAATGAAAAACTGTATGATTTCTAGAAAAACGTATTATAATTTGTAGGCAGAGTTTTTAAATAGCTTAAACTGATTTAGAAATTATTTTAATTCAATATTGAAAATATTCATATGATCTTCAATCTTATTTTCAAAACTTTGGCAGTTCTTCTCTGACTTCAATTCTAGCAAAGTTCTTCCTCTGCCAAGACTCCGCTAGCTACAAAACCAACATCAGCAAAGAGTGCAACATTTTATAGCTCGAGGGCACGTGCATGCAATTTTCATTCATACATTATTCATTCATAATGCGCTTGGGCTTTTCACGGGACCCAGGCCGAGGCCCAAGTCAGAGGCCGTGGTTGGGATAAAATGCGCAGAGACAGAGACAGAGACAACCATTCACATATGGACGTCTGTCTGAGCCTCTATTTACCATTTAACTTTTGCCTGTCTCCGAAACAGACAAAAAATAATTGCCAATTTCAAGTCAATTGCCTATTTACCCTGGTTATGGCTAATAGAGAAATCGTAGGGGCAATCATCCGCGGAGAACTATGGGATAAATGCCCGGGAATCCATTTTCCATTTTGCACAGAACCAACAATTGAGGTAATGGTGAAATTTTCGTAATTGGCCCCAAACTGGCAATTACTTTTACACCACCAGCCCCCCAAAAGCCGGGCTCAACTTGTTGACAGTCGCTTTTTTGAGGTGGTAACTCAATTTATTTATTTAAATTTCGCATTTTCTCGGTGGTGCCACAGGAAGTGAGTTGAACAACAAGTTGACGCCAGGCCAGAGAGAGACACTGACAGAGACAGAGTTCGGTGGTGTTGGCTATGATTTATGTGACATAGTTCCCTCGCAATGCAGGCAAGATTTTTTAGGGCGTTGCACTAATTGAAATTGCAAATTTTTGGGTGCTCTGAAAAATTAATACAAGTTTTATGCAGCTATCTTCGGTGTGAAGCTTTTGTCCCTCGCCAACAAAACAGATTTATGAAGCAGGCAAGGCAGTGTCACTTTTATTAATTGAAGAATTATAAGCCTTAAATCAAAGATCCCTCGGTTATGATTGTTATGAGAGATGCTCAGCGATCGAAGATATATATTTATAGTATGGCAAGCCAAAGGGTAACCCTAGACACTCAACCTGTGTGGCTCGCTCAATAAAACAATATAAATTGGGAAAATGCCCAATAAATATGACCAGAAAACGAAAACTATTCCTAATAAATTTTTAACCAATGAAATTTGCATAAAATGAATGGAACGCGTTATCGTAAATCAACCTGAAAGCAGGCAAAACCGACCAAAATAAAAGTGTCACCTTATATATATATCCACTTATTAGATGCATAAGTATCTGGGCCCCAGATGTTGACGATATTGATGATGATGAAAACAAATGCCGCAGAGCCACACACACAGACCCCAGTCCAATTGAAATGTTTTTTGAAAATTTACGACTCGGAAAAGGAAATTTTCTAAGCTATTAAATTATCAACTCGAATCAGCAGACCACCAGCATGAATTGGTAAATGGATACCTCAAATGGAAGAGTATTTCCCTACCAAAGAATTTGAGGTTAAAATAGTAAGAAACTAGTTAGGGAATAAAGTCTTTAGAGTCTAAATTACAGTGTACTTGTATTTTGTATTATATTTACAGATGAAAAGTATTTATAGAAATTTATTCAACTCAACAAAGCTACTTACTCAGCTTCCGACATTTAAATTAAAAAAAAAAACTTCCTTGTGTGCGAGACTGTGGGAGCGTTTACGACCAATTTTAAACGCAATTCAATTAAAAAATGAACACTTTGTAAACAGCGCCTGGTCAAAGCCAACTAAGTATAGCCAAAAGACACAGTCAAGGGAGTTGTCCAGAGTAACCATCATCCATCGGGTGGGCAACAGCAATTCCAACAACGGCAACAACATCAGTTTGCAGTCAAAGCTAATGAATGGAACGCGTTTTGTAAATTGTCTGCCAAACGAACGAATGAATGAATGAATGAATAAGTGACTGAATGAGTGACTGACAGCCAAATGGCAGAGGAGTTGCCTTTTAATGAGCAACCCTCAGTCAACCAGTCGACAACAGAACCAACGTGGCCAAGAGGGATTATACAATTCGCGGGGGACTGGGCAACGTAAGAGTCTCTCATTAATTCATTAAATGGTGTTAAAAACGGAAGCCAGCGTCAGTTGCTGTGAAGGACTTAACATGGTCAATCAGGCGCGAATGGTGTTGAAGGCCTAAAGAAAAGAGCCATCATCATCCGATGATGATGATGATGTGATTGGAATTCAAGGGATTTGAAAAGACTGCATTGCCTAAAACTTATGTAAGTGGAAAGGCGACAGCTTAAATGAAGATGTCACTAAGTTTGAATGTAGAATATAAAAAGGAAAAATAATCCGATTAAAGTTGGTTGGTTTTTAATTAAATTAAAAGTGGTAAAAATAGAAACACTTTTTACTTGTAAATTTGTACTGTGTATTTGATCCTAAAAGTTTTTCTTTTATAACTTAAATCTTTTGTCTTCTATTAATATTGTTTGTTGAACTATGCATATTTTTGGTAACATTTATCTCTACAATATATTCAACTAAAATTTAAATAATCAACTTTTTAGTATGTTGTCTGTGTAACAACAAGAATATTGAGAACATCCAGTTTAAATACGTTTGACTTTACCATTATTATATTAACTGATGTCTTGCTTATGCTGTCATTAAAAAATAACTAACAGTATAAAAAGAGTTAACCAGTACGGTCTAACTTATTTAAAATGTACCTCTAAATATGTCTTAAAATATATTATATATCGCACCACTTCTAAGATAGTTTACTTAAGCCTTTGAATGTAAATCGTTGAAAAGCTTGCTCACAATTTTCTATTACTAACCCGTAATTTTTTGACAAGCTTCTTAGGCCATTGATGCTTTCCCCTTAAATTTGGGCTTCCATTGTTCTATTTTCTTTCATTTCTCAAATGTTTTTCGCCACCAAAGCCAAGGTGTGAGCTAATTTGACTGGCTTTTGTAACCGCTGTTGTTTGTGTGTCACTTTGAATGAGCAATTACAGTTAATAAGAGCACAAATGTCAAATCGGTGTGTGGGCGCTCCAGCTAAGTATAATTAATTTGACTTGGGGGCTTACGTTTTGCTCAGTGTACGGCACTTGAACTAATTGACAAGTTTCCATATTTAAACATTTTTGTGAATGAAGCCGACCTGGGGCAGGGGGAAGGAGGTGAAATATGAATATGATTAGAAACCAATTTGTGTGTGTGTTTGTGTGTTGGTGTGTAAGCTTAGTGGGCGTCTTTAGCTCTCGCTCTCTGTCTCTTTCGCAGCACCGTTGGCCGTCTCTGTCTCGGGTTTTCATTCACAATCTAACGCCGAGCTTGATCCACACCCACATCGTTTAAAGTGGAGCAAAAAGAGGGGCTGTCCCTGTGGCGCGCTCTCTATCTCCCTCTCTGTCCCTTTCCCAGCCCACCTGCCTGCATACCTGACACCCACCCCCTGCATCGCTCCGTCTCTTTCGCCCGGCACAGCTGCAGCTGAGTTCTGCAATTCAATTTGCAGTCAGCTGAGAGCGGGCGAGACGGAGATACGAATTTATCAATGAAGCCACCCACGGGGCGAGCGTGTCTAAGGGGGCTTCGCATCTGTGTGTGTGTGTATGGGAGGAGGGTTGTGTGGGTGCCTAATGCCAAAAGCTCTTCGAGCCCCCGAGCTTTCCTCTTGGCCACCCAGCTTTCGTTGGTGTTATTTTTAGCCGCCGGACAGCTTTTCCAGCGAGAGCTTGCAGGATTGATGGATGAACTTTCATGGCAGCCGCTTCCAGGAAACTCTCAGCTCGCTGCATTTCTAAACTTTGCTCAGGTGCATCTAATGACGCAAATCCAATTAAAATCCAGCTACAGGGGATAAAAAAAAGCTATTAAAGGGTTGCTGGAAACTTCTTGAGAACCGCCCAAAAGGCTAAGATCAGCTGTGGCGACTAAAGTTAAGTGTGGGCTTTGGGGGCACACTTCAGATCAGTTACTTGGACACTCTCAGTTACACATAAAAAAATTAGTTTTCAAATAATTTAATACAATAAATAAATATGAAACAGGAGGAAAAAGTACATATTTTCTATTATATTCTTAATGAATAATTCCATATATAAGTTAATACAAGAAAAATGAAAAAGTATTCTAAATAAAGATATTACTCGTAATATTTTTGGCCTTAAAATATGTAACATTTTTGTTTACCAATTATAGTATTTACTTTGTAATTTTAATATGAAAATGTTATAAAAGGTATTTATATTTATTTTCGGCTGACATTAAATTATAATTAGTCCTATGCATGTCCTTAACACAATAATATGTATTTATAAAGATTCAATTCTCCTATAATTTGTTTAAAATATGACCTGTTTATCGAGAAAAACATTTCAAAAACCATAAAAAACAAAAGCTAGAAAAAAACCAACTATATTCAACAATAAGGAATTATGGCAACTTTTTAAAATAACTAAAGTTCAATTTAAAATCCTTTTCAGACCATAATAAACTATATTTGCGTTATTTCATAATTCGACGCTTTGGTAGATCCTGAATATAATATTAGACAGCTAGAATGTATTCATAAGGTTTTCTTAATAAAAAAGAGCCATCTAAGATGTATTTTAGTTTCTATATTTAACCCAAAAGGAGTAACGGCTGATCCTTTGTATGAACCTAGAACATTCCCCAAAATATTTCACAATTTTTTGAGTGTAAGGAAACGGCTTAAGAGTAATCCAAAGGTGTTACTGCCTTATGCTGGCGATAGAAGCTCAGCGAGAGAGAAAAGCACTTTGCGGGGGTTGTGTGTGCTTTGGTGTGCGGTGTGTGGTGTGTGGTGTGCGGTGTGCGGCAATCCTCCGCTCTTGAGTGCGACAGGGACGGCTGTCTGAGCTGCATGTACAGTTGTGCCCACACAGCAACAGCAACACCAACACCGAGAGCCAGACCGAGACCGGGACCGGGACGGGGCATCTCAACTGGGCGACAGATCTCTAAGTAAGGCGATGATCGGCCCACGATTTCGGCTTGCACACACTATGAAATTTCACAGATACAGATACAGATGCAGAGATACAGATACAGTGAGGCCAAAGCAGCCCAGCCGAGGCAGCAGCAAGCAAAGCAAACTGTTTTTTATACCGCCGACAGTCGGACGACGAGTCGAATCGCAAAAAAACGCAACCGGAAGGAAATTATCGTCTAATAAGTTACAGAACCGAACCCGAATCCGAAACCGAGTCCCGAGGCAGAATATAGCCACCGATTTACGCGCCCTGTGCATGAGATCGTTAAGCGAATTAAGCCGAAAGATCTTGGCTGGCCCAATATCTCGGCCAGCCCATCAAATAGCGTGTTTCAAATCAAAATTGCATAATCTGCAGGCCGGTAACTGGTTTTGCTCGCCGAGATCGCGATTACCCGGTGGATATCGCTCGCGTAATCGCAGTAGCCCGGTCGCTTCCTTTGACTTGGCCACGTTCTTATCGCTCCTTGGCCATCTCAGGCTGCAGTCGCAGTTGCAGTTGCAGTTGCAGTTGGCAGTAGTCAGCAGTTGCCGTAGTTGCCAAGTCGCGCGTGCGTTCGCCTTTTGGCCCGCCTCGTAATTAATTACAAACGCAGTCGCAGTTGCAGTATCTCCTCTTCCTTTTTGCCGGCAACTCCTGAGGAAAACTCCAGCTCGAGCTCTGCTCCTGCCTGCCTGCCTATTTACGCGCCAAATCTTGATTCTTTGGACTAACTCTATGGACTAGAGCTTGCGTGCTCCGTTGTCGCCGGCTCTTTTCTCTAATTCGACGACATCTGATTGCCTTTTTATGGCTGGTATGTAGCTTGGCCCAGGCCTATGCATCGCCATCGGAACAAGTATATTAATGGCTAAAGCTTGGCAGCAGGAGCTAGCTCTTGGCTGGTTATGGCACCTAATGGCCTTTAATTGAGGTTAAAATCTGGCTTTCTTAAATATATATGGCGGGGAAATTGGACCAGGCTTTGTGGCTTTTTTTATACCGGCAATGTTGCTTTTCATAAATACTAGAAATATTCATTTGGTTTAATTATTTTATTTTTAAATTGATAAACCAAAGTAGTTTAGTTTTAATAATATCTATAAAATTAATGAAACTAGAACAATTGTTTATTTATTTAATTGAAGCACTTTAAAAGCGATATAGCTTAATCTTCTATGTCTTGCTTTAATGTCAAGCTAAATAATAATACAATCTATATAAAATTATACTTTTTTATAACTTTAAAATCATAGTAAATTATTTGTATATTTAACACTGTAAAAGGGTGACAAGTAATGTCTTTCTCAGTACATTTCCTTGTAATAATTAAAATTTATTATTATGTTATGTTATGTTGTGTTGTTGGTTTTATTGATTTTTACCTTCAATTTATCTTATTTTTGGTTCATCTTAAATTCAATGCTTCTCCAAAAATTGTTTGTAATTAAATTCCAACCGCAATGAAAAGGTTAGGGCTTTTTTTTAACTTTGCAAAAGCCAAGTATAGCCGGAAACCTTTAAGCAAAAGTTCTTGGAAAAAATTCGAAAACTCCCGGAATTTTTTTATAAAGGAACAATTTATAGGGATGTGGTAGTTCCTTCCCACCTTGAGATTAGTCAATTACCAATTAAGAGAAAAATACGTTATACGTTAACATGCAAGACCCACACACTGGTGAAAATCCTCACTCCCCGTCGTGTGCATACAACAAATCAATTAGCGCTGCCACATTAAAAGGTTAAAAGTCGCGCACACATTTTTCTGCGAAAAGCGAATGAATGCCGCCATGTGTGTGTGGTGTGTGTTATGTGTTGTGGGTCGTATGTTGTGTGGTGTGTGGTGTGCGGGTTGTGTGAGCTCCTGCTGCTGCGAAAGGTCAACCGGCAATCGGCAACCACAAATTACCTGCAACAAGTTGAGCTCGACCAGCTAATTAAACACTGCGACAGGAGCTCGCCAACTTAACGGTTCCAGTTAAAGCTCCGAGCGGAATTGAGCGGTTGAAACGGAGTCTGTCGCAGCTGACATTTGAGCGAACCCGAAAAAAGACGGGAGACGAGAGCAGGACCAAATAAGGAGCTGCTGCCGGCTGCCTTCTCAAATATCAAATACCAAAGTTCAAACGGACACAATGGCAGCAGCAGCAGCAGCCTAATTTCTATCCCGTTGTCAGAGGTCCTGTCCTGTCCAGCCATGAATGAAATTCGAGGTGAACGGAGAAATGTACAGCGTGACGTCACGGGGAGCTTTTTTCATTGATAAGCTCTATTCATTTTCCACTCATTCATATAATTTTCGAATATGCCGCCATTTTTATTCTGCCCGCGTTGACGCTAGCAGCGACAAAGGCAGCGTGAAGCAACAGGAGCAGAAGCAACAGGACATCCCACACACACGCACACGTGCCACGCAGTCGGAAAAAGGGCAAAGTACCAGCGCCCTGTATCCACAAACTGCCGGGGCTCCTAAGACAAGTGGAAAGTTCGAGTAGCTTCTAGCTACCCTTAGCATAGTGTTTTCAATAATTGGGTTGGAGGAAAATTGGGGAAATATGTAGAAAAGTTTTGGAAATTTTCCTTTCGAATAAATTAATTTATGAATATTTTTAATTAATCGGTTCTGTTTTTTAAAAAAATTGAGTCAATAAGCAACATGTTAATTTGCAAAAGTATGTATTTAAAAAGTACTATTTATTGCCTTTAAGATGTAGTTGAAGTTTATTTTAACATTTCAATATTTATGCATTAAAATATAATTTCTATAAACTTCATAAACTGTAAAAGCTGATCTCTGTTTCATAATAAGATAAATGTTGAACGAAAATATTTAGGAATTTAAAGATAATAGTATCTTTTTTTGTTGTTCTGTTGCTTACTTCTATATTTAATATTTCTAAACCACTGTGCCATGTTTGCTTTTGGGCTAGGCTGCTCCCCCAATCTCTCCTCACTCCGCAGCCGTTTCCCAGTGAATGGTGAACTGACAATGTGGGCGTTTAATCGCATCTATTAGCATCCTAGTCGAGCATTTCTTACACGCCCCCGCCGGAAAATTGTATCCACTAGAAAATTGAAGTACAAGTGGAGAACATTTCCGAGATAGAGGCAGGCAATCAACAGGTCCGGCATGGCTAACCTTAATGTGCTCCTTGATGCCTTGTGGCAGCATCTATCTCCCCAGCCACCGAAAAATGAGCACCTGTTTTTCCACCTGCCACTCGCTGTCCCTTCATTATTATTATTATTGCCCTTTTGTTTCATTATTGTAACAGGAGCGAGATGGGGGAGGACATTCGTAACATTTGGCTTACATTTCCGTAGCTGCCTTTTTGATTGATGCTCGCAACCTCTAACCTTTAAATGTCATCGGAGGGACAAAGCTTCCTGTGTGCAACTCTAATTGCCATTTTTCCCCAAAAATGCTGCCGCCATTTTGGAGCGAGGCGAGTAGGCGTTTTAGCATTTTGCATGTTGTCTGTTTTGTTTGCCTTTTTGAAGTTCAGTGTTTTTGGCCCTTGGAGTGTTTGGATTTCGTGGAATTCGACAACTTTTTGGGCAAATGTCAGTTGATAAGTGATAGGTTGCTAACAGAATATTTTCTTTTTCGGGCAAAAACAGGTGGACTTCAATAAGTAGAATAGGCACATCGCTGGATTCTTTATCTAGTAAATAAGTAACAGTTAGGGTAATATTGAGAACTATTTAATTGTCTAGCTTGTGAAATGATATATTCTTAACAAAAAGGGCTCTATTTGTCTTTAAATTACAATTAAATAATAAGCTAATAAAATCATTGATAAAGATAATTCACCTTAAGGAAGTTTTACTGCTTTACAAGCCTCCTTTGAATGGTGAACTTTATTTCAGCATCGGATACCACTAGGCGTATGAATAATTAGCATAAATAAAATAAATTTCACTGACTTCAGCATCCCACTCAATCAGGAAAATAAATCATTGTCAGATATACCCAGGATCATTTTACAGTAGTCCATTTTTATTGGTGTTTTATTCGAATTTAATTGAAGGGCCTGGTACAACTAGGCGTATGATTAATTAGTCATAAATTACTCATACGACCCGTGATGACGCCAATGGTGGCGAAAAGTGAAAGCGCAAAGCTTATCTAAGCTGATAAGCCAATTCGTTTACACACTTGCAATAATGCACAACAATTACGTTGAGTTTGTCAAGTTCAGTGGCAATTTTCTGCTTCCCTTGGCACTCGCTTTTCCAAATTTTCCCTCGCTCTACGATGCTCAGGGCCTCTCACACTCGCTCTCGCCTGCCACCCACAATTGTTGACATTTGCTCTGCTCTACTCGGAATCGGAAATACGGGCTCTGGCTCTCGGCAGAGTGCACCCACACGATGAGAATTAGAAGGAAAGCTTTAATCAAAGGTCACGACTATGGAGTACCTGGTATTTACTTCCTTATATTGAAATGAATTACGTGAGTTTCTTGAAGTAATATTTGTTAAAAACCATTTTAAAAGTACATAAAACATTTATTTTGTTATAAAATAAACAGTAGAAAATACCAAATTATAAAATTTATATAATATAAAGAATTATTTCTAATTACTGACCTTCACAAGTAAATTTTCCTTTCCCAAGTAACCCAATTTTCTGAGAGCACAGGGTAAAAAATGAGGAGAAAAAGAGAGAGAGAGTGTGTGTACGAGAAAATGTGTGTGGGCCAGGGCCGAGAGACAGATGCTTTAGTACAAATAGGAATCAAAGTTACACGCAGACAGAGACACAGCGTTCGGGCGGCAATAGATGATGGCCAAAAGCTAAACACAATTTCAGGCATTTTCCGATGGTTCCGACGCCGCTGCTGCCATCGACGCCGACGCACAAGTTAACAGCGCAGCCGATTTGCCGCTGTTTTCATGATGTTTTTTTTTTCTTTTTCACCGATGGCCCGAGTTTTCCCATTTTCATTTTCAATTTTCACCGCTCGTGCCAGTAGCGCTCTGGCGGCTCAGCAGCTCGTCTCGCAAAACTTTTGGCAAATATTATCGAAAAACATTGCCGAAACGAATAAAAGCGCGCGCGTTCAGCAGACATTAATCAAAATCATTTTCAAAATCAAATATATTTATTCAAAAGAAAGCATAAACCCAAAACAAAAATATATAAATAATGATCGAGGATATTTTTGCAAGTGCTAGAGGTGACGGAAAAAATAAGTAACAAAAAAATAAAATATTAAAATTGCCGACGGCAAAGTGAAAGTATATTATATTCGGCATATTTTTTGGTCAATGTTTAGAAATCAATTTAAATGTGTATTTTTGATGGTCAATTTTAGCAAGTTAAGTAATAATTAAAGCTCTGAGTGTCTTAATGTGATTTTATTGTCTGAGTGTTTATCTACTGTAGTGTTTTGAACTCTAAACATTTTATATAAATGTTTTTGGTGTCCCATATATATACATGTATTGTATATTAAAATAAGGTGAAAATAAAGGTGAAAAGGATATATATAAAAATCTGAATTAAAGCAAAAACTATTAAGCGGAAGGTAAAGCCAGGTTTAAGCTAGAATTTACTAAGTACTTTCCATACTAATCAGCATTTTTTTCTATTTTTATTTCAGCTTTCAATCAAATACACGTACAATCAAAGTGAATTCGGCAAGACTGATTTGATCTTTTAAAAAAATACAATTAAAAATAGTGAAAACCGTGAACAGAGTACAAAAATGTCTCAATTCCATTCAATATTAACCGAAAAGTGATCGCGCAGCAAACCAATGGAGTCTCGGTCAATTCGTGTGTGTTTTAATTTTTTGTTTTCGTATAGTTTTGTTTTATTTCCCAACCGATCGACGATCACCTACAAAAATGTTGCTGACAATGCGTCGTCAAAATGAACTGATTGTAGGCAGCCAGCAGCATCCATCAGCCAATTCCACACCAGCAGCAGCAGCAGCTGTAGCAGGAGCTACTGCATCGGTGACTCCACCGCCGGCAGCGTTAGGATTACCAGGACAAAGTCTCAGTTTAGTTCCCACCTCCTCCGCGGCAGGAACAACACAGGACTCGCTCAACACTCCAACCACTCCCTTGCTAGGCCTCAGCCGCAATCCCCTGCAGTTTGCTCCACCGCCGGCACCACCCATTGCCGTGCCGAGTGCAGCCACTGCGGCTCCAGCTTTTGGCTATTACCAGAGCTCCAGTGTTGCACCACTTCATCATTCCGCGGCGGCCACAGCCACTGAGAACGGCGGAGCAGCCACCTCGGCTGAGTTGGATGAGTACGTGGATATCCTGCAAGTGCAGCAGCTACTCTTGGACTCATCCGCAGCTGCAGCAGCAGCGGCAAACAATCCTGCGACAACTGAGCAGCAGCAGCAGCAGCAACAGCAGTCCCCATCGAACCAGCAGCAATCACAGCAAATCGTTGCAAAACCGCGACCGCGTATAAATCTGCAAAAGGCCACGGAATATGCGGCCCAATTAGCTCAGGGTAAGGATTTGAGAGTCCCCTTTAAGTCACCCCCGATCAGCCAGTATTTAAACCCCCCAGCCGAGTCCTCATCGCCTGGCTCGCGTCGAGTCCTGCTCGATTATCCGAATCCCTATTTGTACGGCAATCACTATCACCACCACACGCCGCCAAGCGAGGACCTTGTTGCCCTTTGGTTTGGCAGCAATGGCACAGGTGAGTCCTCTATTTTAATCAATTATTTAATATTGGGAAGATTTTAGATTTAACAAACTTCAAGGAAAAAGCACATTTACTTATTTTTCCTCCCAAGTTCAGATATTGCTTCGCAGCTCAAGTGTTTTAAATGGCCTAAAAATTAGCCAATCAATAACCCACAACCGAGATTAGCTCATTTTCCCAGGGTATCGCGACATTTCAGTTAGACTGTCGCCAGCATGGGAGTCAGTTTTTGGCTCCCCATGTCCCCCTCATTACATAACTCACAGTCTGCGCACTCCATGTTGCAAATATGTCCATAATGCAGTTACTCAAAAACTATCTTGCCGGCTATAAATTGCCAAAATTAATCTGTGAATGAGCTGACAGCCAAACTCCGGCGCCCCTCACTCTCTAATGGCTCAATAAATAAAATAGAAATAAAATGAGATTTTTCGCGCACTTTAATGCCGCTCGATGGCAAATTTTCGCTGGCGCCTTGGCGCCCGCCGTCTACTTGGGTTGGTCGGCGTTCGGCCGACCGGCCGGGCCGGGCCAGGCCAGCCAGAGCAGTGTGTCGCTCTTTTGAAATGCTGTCAAAAGCCTGAAATTGAAATTTCAACTGCAAATGATGCAGTTCGTCGTCCGGCACTCGATGTTGCTGCTGCTGCTGCTGCTCCGGCTGCCCTGGCCCTTTCAACAGGTGGCACTCCACACGCTGCCATCGCACGTCTCATCGATTACTCGCCTCGGATTCGACGTGAGTGTGCGGCGGCGGCGGCGCTGAGACTCTTGGTCTTTCGATTTGGCTTTGGGATTTCGCTCTTGGGCTCGCCAAAATTAAGTCAGCGCGCCAAGACCACCCAAAGTGTGTCAATGTTAGCGCTGCAGCGCTGGGAAGAGAGCGCTGCGATGCGTACAAATTAAATTATATGTCTTGTGGCTCCGATCGAGGCCTAACGGCGCTATTTCCGCTTCGGATTCAATTAAAATTTCGGCTGTGAGGTGGCGAAATGTCATCCATGAAGCGGAAGGGAATGCAATTTTGTACTAAGGGTGTATTTTTTTGGGTATTCCACTTTTGACCATATATTTTTTAGTTTTATTAAAAAAAAGCATTTCCTATAAAGATCTCTATGGAAGTCTATAGATCAGTCTGTGCTTTGCGATTACTTTGGTAAATTTAAAATAAATAAAACAATTTTAAATAGTTTTTAAATATCTATATAAATATATCCTTAAACTGAAATATATACAATTATGTCAAATTATCTTACTATTATTTTTAATAAAAGAATATATTCAACGAAATTTTAACTGCTAAAAATATAAGCTTCCTTTGTTTATTCCATTCAGGGATTTTTATCAAAAACTAAAGAACTTTAAATTTATTGCAAATTAGCAAACCAAATAATTTAACAATTATTAGAAGTATAAATATCCATCTGAATCAAACAATTAACCCACAAAAAGTACTTTCAAGCTAACTCTGTCTCACAATTCCGGCCTCCTGGGTTCCAATGTCATTTATGGAAAATTAAAGACAAGCCCATTGCCGTGCTCGTATTTCCCAGATAGAGACACGCCACACAAATTGTCTTAATTAATTAATATCATAAATATGCGACGGCGCTTAATTGCCGATGGAGAGGCAAAGGCAAAAAAACAAAATAAAAGCACAGAAGCAACACAGCAGCAAAAGGCAAAAGAAAAACAAATCTCTCATGGCAACTAATTAGCCAGGAAATGACCCCGGCTGACCGAGAAGCAGTCAGTGATCAGTGTTCAGTGCTCAGTGCCCAGCTTCCAAGGCACTCACTCGCACACAGCTGACTGACCCTAATCGACAGGAAGCTGACTCAATCTGGGAGTGAATCGCTGCAGCCCAGGGCCAAATGCAGCTGCCACTTTTCGCGATCGCGACTGCTGCTGCTTCGGCTGCTGCTGCACTTCACTCGCAATCAATATTCATAAATCTCTTGGCAAGGGTTAACCAATTAATAACGTGACCCGTTTACTTTATTTCACTCCGCTTTTCGCCTCCTTTTGTCAAATCAACCTGGGTGATCGTTCCACGTTTCGTTTTCCAATGAAAATCGCAGCCAGAGTCTCGCACACAAAGCCTTTCAGCATTTGTCAACAAGAGGCGACGTTGACACCGCCGACAACAAACACGATCGAATGAAAGCCAAAAGCCAAGAAAACTGCAAGAAAATTAAGGCAGCCATCCGGGCTCAGTGCACACATAGGCACGGTGGGGAAAATTCAACTCTTTCTATCAAAAATTGCTATTTAGTTTTGGTTTAAAATATAGAGGTTTAGCTATTTATGATATTGAACTGTAACCTTTGTGGCAACTGTACACAAAATGTAGGCATCTAATTAGGGATGACAGAAAATCGATAAATCGATACAGTAACGATGATTCAATTACCGTTGCGACATGTGGTGCGATAAGCCATTATCCTGTTTAACATATCAAAGCTTTTTCTATAAAAGAGGTTATCAACAAAGTTATATTAAAATGTTTTTAAAACAAATAATTGGTTAAGTACATGAATAATTTAAATTAAACATTTATTAATTCAGTTATTTTACCGTTAAATGCGATATTTTTGTATACTTCAAACTTCGGTTTAAAAAGTTTACGATATTTTCCATAGAATACTGATAGTGCTGTATGTGATATGTCCTTTCGATAACATACCTCCTTAAAATATTTTGCTCAACAATAGAATCATGAAATTTGGGGGTATTGAATATGACAACATATATCACAGGGCCAAAGTTGATAGGCTAGTTGATAGTTCTCAAAGCTTTTTGAACAACACTCTTAAGTGGTAATCTGTGAGATCTGTTGGTTATATTAACATGGCTAAATCGACTCGCCTAATGTATATAAACTTCATGGGGTCTTAAAAGCATAATTTCGCTTGCTAATACAATACATACATGAACCAACGTACAGAATCGTATACCAATCGATTTTGTGTCTGTAAACCTCACAAAGCTCAACGTTTTCATGGCTTTAGTGCCCACTGTGCTGCGGCAGGGCAACCTTTGTTACCCTGCGCCGAACGGAAATCGCTGACATGGACCACACCACAGCAGTCAAGTCGGGGCGAAGCCAACCAAACCGAGTTCGAGCCATGGCAGAACCGAAGCGAGGCAAGAAAACCAAGCCGGGAAGGCGCGGAACACACAATCTCCAGAAGCTTGGCACTCAGCGAGGCTTGCCTAATGTTTAATTAAGGTGATTGCTGTGCGGTCACCTGGCGATGTTGCTGCTGCTGCTGTTGCTTGGCGAACGACAACAACACCTCACGATCGCCAAATTGGTTTGTAAGGATAAGCCTTGCTAGGGGAGCGGGCTGGCGGGCAGGAGAGGGGGTAGAGTGAGTAAAAGAGACCTGTGTCAAATGCCCGGGCCAAAGGACATCTCCGAAAGAAACGGGCAGCTGAATCTGCAGCAGCGGTGGCCTTAATGAAGATTAATTGCAATCAGCGAGCCACTTGAGCCGCGATTAATTGCAGGAACCAGTGGACATGGAAATGGAACCGAACTTCCTCCTAGACGCAGTCTCCATGCTGATGCTGTTTCTGCTGCTGCTGCTGATGATGATGATGATGCCTTTCGGAGTGGTTCACAAGTTCACGACTGCAACGACGGCAACTTAATTGCCATTTACATGAGAGGAGGTAGGAGGGAGGCCTGGGAGATTGTGATTGCTCCCGGCCAGGCTCTGTTGGTGGCACAATGCAACTGATGGATGGATTGCACTCGTCCCCCGATTTCCCTAACCACTTGCATATTAGGCTGCTGCCTTTTGGAAATTTGTCACAGCGTCCAAACATAATCGACTTGAACTGGTCAAAATCGAAAAGTTGCGTTAAGTCCACCATTAGCATAATTCGTGTGGGCCGGAAAAGTGTGCCACAAATGGCTTCGTCGTATAGGTCAACTTGATTATTATTATTATTTGTTTTTGCATTGTCACCTGACGGTCTGCGGTCTGCGGTCTGCGATCGCCGATCTGGATGTTGGCGCCAAGTCTGCGCCGCTGGCCAAATCAAATCAAATCGATTTGGAACTCTAAAAACGTATAAATATCGAAGAAACAGCATGTGGGTTGTTTTTTGGTCTGTTTCAGTTTCTTGTGGTTTGCATTCGACTTAAGTTATAATTTGTGTAAGCTTTTTGACAACTTTCAAGTTGGAATAAATTGCCATCACGGGTCTAAAAATAAAAACTTAACTCAGAAGCCGAAGGTCCGAATAGAACGTGGGATTAATTGGTTTTTAAATAAGGCCTAAACAGCTTAGGGAGACAGTTCTGTAGATCAAATGAAAACATTTCAATTAGACAACTTGTTAATTATATTGTTAACATTTAAGAATTGTATTTGTTTTATTATTTAACTTCTTTTCTTCCCACTGACATTTGTGTCTAACTTTGGGTAACTTAAACATGGTCAAAGTCAGAAAACTCACCTTCATGGGTGCTTTATCCTGGATACTCAGGCTTTGAATCAGGAAATGCAGCATGTCTTCACTCTTTAGATGAAGACTAAAACATTTCAATAGAATAAAACGATCAGAAAAAGTTCTATAAAAAAGTCTATCAGATAATTTAAAGTATTAAAAATCCATTGAAATTAATAAATATTACTTTTACTTAAAGATCAAAAGATCAAAGATAAAAACAGGCACTAAAAATAACTTATAACCTTACTCTTATTTCCTCTGTTTAAAAAATATCCCCTTTCAAAGATCCTAATCTATGATCCTAATCCATCTCTATCGACAAAGTGGACTTCGTGATCTTGATAGAACAAGCGCCCACGCCACGAGGGTCAACCTGTTGGCGCCGTTTGGTGGAACTCGGTGGCTGCCCACGCACTTGATACAGAAACAAAAAATATAAAAAAAAAACCCTCTGCAAGCGCTAGTCAAAAACCACAATAATTTAAATAAAGCAAAATCAAAAGAGTGCTAGTTAAAAAAAAAAATAAAATAAACCTGAGCTGAACGGAGTTCAGTTGAATTTCGATGGATTTTCGTTGAAAAACCGCAAAACGCGTTTTTCATTTGCATAAAAAATTGTCTGTGCCAGGCAATCGAACATGCGGCAGTAAGACAGAGAGACAGATAGACAGACAGAATATAGTTGGGGACCGAGACCGAGACCAAGCCCCGGAGTTGATTTCATTCATTCATGAGGCACAGCTCCATTCATAAGCCGAGCATTTCTAGTTTAAGGTAAGCCACACTGGACACCTACGATCCGACTGCAAGCAGAAAACTGAAAAAAATGAAAACTGCAAAATGCAAACTGCAACTGCACATTATTTATAACATTTTGCCGTTTTGGGGTCACATGTTGGCGTGTGTTGCAAATTAAATTTGCAAATTATAGGCTGTCGCTGGGGGTTTCCGGTTAACGACCAAAGTCGCTCCTCCGAGCAGCCACTCTCCCGCTCATCTCGTGATCTTGCATCTGCGATGGGATGCTTCAAATGTGTTGCAGCACAAATAAACTCCAGCTTCAAGCTCCCAGCTCCAGCTCCAGCTCCCAGCTCCAACTCTGGGGGCCACCGAAAAAGATCTTGAGCCGCAGCTCCGCTCAGCTGCACTCCATCACGCTCTTTTTCGGCGCGGGGGTCCTCATGACAACCTCAATGGATATTCACACACAGCTGGGCCCAAATATGGCGCATTCAGCACAAAATGGTCTCGTCTCGTCCCGTCCCGTCCCGTCTCGTACCGTCTCACCTGAGCCGTGCTTTTGGCCACATTTGAACTGTCATGCCCCGGCCCAGCGGTCTGGCTAGCAAGTTCCAGGCCATCTGATATTTTGAAGCGAAATGTCAGTCACAGCTCAACATCCCGCCATCCGTCTGGCCTTTTTACAGTCCATCTGTCCGTCCGTCCAACGGCTTCAGTCTAGAGCGCTTGAGTCGCTGATGGTGGTGGCTCTTTGGTGTTTCAGTTAGCGGTTAGCGGCCATTACCACCGTGGGTTGCCCAAGATGGCTTAGACAAAAAATGCACACACAAGGAAAGTGTCAGCGCTGTGATCACAAGCGAAGTTCGGATGCCCTTGAACTTTGAAATTTGGGGAAACAGGATCAAAAACAGATCAGATGCATTAAGTTCTCAAGGAAGTATTTTAGAAAACATATAAAACAATCGCCGATAAATTAAGAATTTATTTTATAATTATAGAATAATTATTTTAGTACTGGCAAAGTTTAAATGCCCTTGTACTCCGAAATTGGTGGAAAGGATCAAAATGTGACATCCGGATTGTAAGCCCTCCAATAAATAAAGAATTCCTCATACAAATAAATTCTTGGAACATAATTTATAATACATTTTTAAGTACAAAGATTTTATTATTAAATATTCAAACTAATAAGAGGAAGATCGATTATATTTTTACAGATTTATTATGAAAATTTTAGTCATATCAATGACTACTCATTGAAATTATCTAACTCATTCATTCTCAGTTTAGGGAATTCTTCCTTAAATTATATTTTATGTTCTCATTATATACTTAGATTATATCTAAACATATATTCTTATATTTTTCTATTATTTATTTATTACAAAATATATTTTTTTAATTTTATCGGATGCATTTTTTTACCATGACTTTTTAAAATCTTTTAAAGGAATTAAAACAATTTCTTTTTTTTTTGTCAAAAATACTCTTGGCATTTATTCTTAATGGGTTTTTATATATAGCATTCTATGGTCAAGGTGACAATAAATGCCAAATTTTTTAAGCTTCTAAAAAATGATCTCAGTCAATAAATAAATGCTGCATTTTTTGGACTTCTGACTGAGTTTTTTCTTGTTTAAATTATAAGATTTGATATAGATATGAAACGAAGTTATAATATATAAATAATATGGTAAAAAATCTTTACTGTTTCCATTTTATTTATTAAATATCTAAATTCTATCATTAGCCAAAAATATTTAACATTTTTTCAAATGATACTATATGCTTAAAGTACTACGCTTTTTAGGGATATCGTTTTCTCTTTGTCCTCGTTGATACCAAATAATACAATTTAAAAATCGTTAAATATTTAATTATTATTCCATGGACTCTTTTATGGTCTGTCACTGTAGATAAACAACAAAATATCCCCGCTTGAAGCATCCACGTAGATAATTATCTGTGTATATAAATCAATTGTGAGCAAAGCTTTCAAAAATTCCGCTCTCCTTCATTGAGATCTCGCCTGGCCTGTCCGTCATATACCCTTACCGCAGATCAAGGGTACTCCACTCATAAACAGGGGCAGCCATCATCATCGTCGTCATCATCAGCACCAGCATCAGCTTCAGCATCAGCATCAGAGATCACAGATCACACAAGATTTCCAACTAAATATGGTAGCCAAATAATTTACATCAACTCTTGTGCTCTTTATTGTTCTGTTTGCTGTTGTCGCTATATCTTTTATAGTTGTGGCAGCTGATGTTTTTGTTGCAGTTTGCGTGATTTGAAGTTTTATGTTATTGCTCTTCTAGTTGTTTCTTGGATTTTAGTGGGCGTAGCGCGCGCGCCTTTCTGCCCACTCGGGGATTGCCTTTTTTAGTGCCGCTTTTTGTTTTGTGGTTTTTTTTTTTCTTCAAATTTTGTTTTTGTTTTCTGTTTTGTTTTTCTGGCATTTTGTTGTTTCGAATCCGAGAAATTCGATTGGTGGTGGTCAATGTCTCCACTGGCACTGGTAGCCAAGTTTCAAGTGCGTCCTCCCCCCGCATAATCAAGGGGCTTCTGTGTGCTCACGCCACTTGACACATTTCAATGGAGGGAAGCCAGCAGACAAATCAAAAAATAGCTGTTTCCCCCGGTCCATTTTAAGAGCCCGAAACTCACAAATTACGCGCATATTTTCTAATGAGCTCAACCGTGCCACGGATCGCCATGGTTCGAAAGTATTTGGCTCGCACTCGGAACGCCCAAAAATTCAGAAATGAAAATTGGAAGGAAAAGAAAGAAAAAGTCTGTGCAAGATTTATGCGTCTCCATCCTCCGACCAGTCACCTCCTCTTCTACCTCCAGATCCCGAGCAATTGGTGCCAACTGATGGCTTGGACAGACACATATCGTTAGCACAAAGGCCGAAAACTGTCCGCTGACAGTTTCGTTCTTTCGTGGTTCCATGTCAAACGCTGAAAGATGCGACAATTTGTGGCCGAGGCGAAAAGTGGACAGGAGGGCTAATTAGTGGGAGGGCGGGACAAAACGGGACATCACTCAGTCGTTTTTCTGTCAATGGGTTAAACGGGAACCGTAGTTGTGCGGAAATTCGATGAAAACTTTTGTGCGCAGCTATCAAAAGCCATTTTTATCAAGTTATCAGTATACGAGTTTTGGGGATCCTTTAAATTTCAGAAGGATGTTGAGTTTTGGCATTTAGTAGATACTATTATATTCTGTATTTATAAATGAATTATGATAATATTTTACTCAATCCATTTTAAGAATAGAATATGGATTTCACGTGTAAAAATTTTAATAAAACATTCAAATTCATTAACATTTTTTTTATTAATAGAAAAAAAATAATTCAAATAATTATATTAAAAATTAAAGGTATTAATAATAAAATGACCCCAATTTTATTATTATTATTATTATTTTATTATTCCTATTGTTCACTTTATATATTTAATACACATTATTTATACATTTTTTAAAGATACATATTTTCAAATGTATTTAAATCGTTTTGCTATTCCATAAATCTTTTTGTTAAATGTTTGTTTTATACTACTTTAAAGGTTAGGGACTCTTCCAATTTTAAATTTATTATTTCGATGCCTTGCTTAATTTTAAAAATATATCAATTGAGGTTTCCTTTTTTGACTTTTGTTGAACCACAATTTGACCTAGAGAAAATTCTGTAGGAATCTTTATAAATCATTTAAGGTATGCTTTATTATTTATTATTATTATTTTAAACGAAAAATATAATATAATATTATTAATTAATTAAGTAACTTATTTAATTTAAGACACTCCCAAAAGAAAAGCCAATTTTCCCATGATAAATGCAAATACAAACTCAAACCTTAGTTCATATCTCTCTCCTTTTGGCTACCTTCTTTAGTAGAGCCAACCAAAACGGTTACAAAACGTAGTTACTTTGCCAACGGGCCCCCGCAAACAGATACTAATATAAAATAAATAAAAATAAAAGAAGTCAAAGTCCAAAAAAAAAAACAAAATAAAGACAAAAAATAAGTAACTACGCCAGCAGCAAGTTTTTCCGAAAGCGACACGCGTTGACTTTGGGCCACTGCCGCGGCTTCGACTTCGACTTCGACTTTGGCTTGGAAGTCGGATCTCCGTAAGTCTGTCTGTCTGTCTCTTGGTCTGTCTGTCGCTGGTGGAAGCTGTTGCTACTTCCTCGGAACTCTCGCTCACACACCCTGGCAGAACAACAACAACAACAATATCAACAACAACAACAACAGCCAACGAAGGCGACATTGCATTTGAACAGTGGAACAAATTTGCAGCTGATTTATGTAAATCGCCGACGAGTTTTATTTAACTTTTTGTTGCTGTTGTTGTTGTTGTTTTCGCTGGTTCCCAATCAGCGTATTGAATGCTCCCGCTGCAGCTCCCCCCTTCAGCTTCCGCTCTTGCCAGTAAACCGCCCACCACTCCCTAATCCTCTGCTGCACTACTTGCCATGTGGCTTTCTTCTTCTCCTTTGGATTTGACTGCTTTCGATGCCGTTATTTGGCCCGCGAGTTCGCTGGTGGCGTGTGTGTATCCAAAAGATACAAAACTGCAATTCATTCAGCGAAAATTTTGGTCGTTATGAATGGAGCAACCCACGCGTCGATACTAAAGTGGCTCTTGTTGTTATTGCTGCTGCTGCTGCTGATGTGGCTTTTGTTGTTCTTGCTGCAGCGGTTGCTGCGGCTGCTGCTGCTGCTGCGCCTTTATTAATGAGATATAGACTCAACGCATTGTAGGACTTTAATAAAAGTAGTTACTTTTTTGCTTAGATTTACTATAACGAATTTAAAAGGACTTGAAATTAGACGAAGAAAACTATCTTCTTGTATACTTTCTTTCAAAAGACAAAAAAGCATCATTTTTACTTTGAAAAATGTTTCCAGAATAATTTTATTTAGGTTAAAAGGTTCCATATGGGAGTATAACAGTTTGTAAATTGAAATTTATGAAACTATTTGACAATTTTTATTATGTAAAAATTATTTGATATGTTTTTTTAAGCTGCCAAAACTAGTCCGACTTGGCAGTTGATGATTATCACCAAAAAAATATAGTTTAAATGCATTTAATTTAATATCAAAATTCACTGATTATATTGAGAATTTAATATGTCATGTAAGATCATTATTTTAAGTTCAAAAGAGACACACCAACTATTTTCATTGCATCAATGTCCTTATTAAATATGTGAGCTCTTTACTTTACAATCATTTGCTAGCTTTAAATAAATAAATTAATTTTTTTTTTTGCACTCTTTTGCTATTAAGAGCATTTTAAAATTGTTTATAATTCATATAATTCGCCAAATAGTTACATACTTGACCCACCTCCCTCTTAAATCCCCTTAAGTAGGACTGTAGAATCGATCAATGTGGCCCAAAGCTGTCAGACATCGTGACAAGCGGCAAAACCAAAGCCCAGGCTAAGCTCTGGGGTTAGAGCCAGGCCGCGTTATGGTTTGTTTTTCCTTTTCAATGTTTTGTTTTTTTTTTCTGTTAGCTCTTGCTGTTGGCCAATATTCAAATGCAATTTATGTCATCGCCGTTTGCATTTATGCATTTATGACGTCAGCCTGGCCATGGGATGTGGTTAGCAGTTGTTGTTTTTACAACCAAAGTCGCTGTTACTGTTATTGCAGCTGTTGCAAGTCGTAAAATTGTAATGGCCGCAGAGAAAAAGGCAAATCCGTATGGCGGAGGAGTGGGAAATAAGCCATTCGCGGATAAGATTTTGCGATCCATAATGAATAGTGCAAAAGTGCAAATTAATTACGGAAAAACCTTAAGCCGAGATTTTACTGGTTTTGAGATACTTTAACGAACGGGAGAAGTGATAAGTTAAATGGGAATTTTCTCACATATTTAAGAAACCCAAATCTCACTCTCTTACTTTCGGGAAACCGAAGACATAAAGAAATGATTCTTAGCCAACATAAAATAGAAGAACTCGGACAATAGTAGCCGTTGACAAACGCCTGAAATATGATAGTTCCGATCGAAACGGTGCTCTGAACTATTAAGCCTTCTCCTACCCACTGAGCTTTTGAACAAACATTTCATTGATGGGAGCATCGGAGATTTCTTTCGAAATGTGTTCATTGAATGCATCTTGAATGCATGCCGAAGCATTTGACAGTTAATTTGTTTGCATTGACAAAGCCCAGGGAAAGGCAATAAAGTTTCGGCATTTTCCGGTTCCCCGGAACTCGGATCGGAGATGCTAATGCGGTTCCGGTGTGCGTGGCTAATGGCCAAGAGGCAGCAGCGTCTTGCCATCAACATCTTAGCCATGGCCATCAATTTGCATTTGCTGCCCACATTTACGACTCGCGTGCCCTTTTGGCACCTGGGGTTTGCTTCGGTTCGGTTCGGCTCGGTTTGGCCCCAAAGTTTTCCGTCGTTTCATTCATGATTTCATCATCGGCGGACGCGACGTGGGCGCAGTTTACTACGATGCGTTTGCTGGGTCGTTCATTCATAAAAAGCTCTTCATTATCAACGCGTGCCCAGCCCTGTGTATCTCTTTCACTTCTTGGCCAGTTGGTAACCCAATACTTGCTTTTATTTGGTTAGGCTTGAATCGGGGGGATAGATGGGATGGCTTGCCTCTGGCGGCCCGCATCTTCTGTCACTTGCCTCGCTTAATTTTAGCAACATTTAACCCAGATATTTGTTGCTCCGCCGCTGATTCCTCGTTCGCTTAATTTTTTGTTTGCTAATGAAGTGTCAACAACAAATTGAATGTCTAACATTTGTTGCATGTCGCCAGGGGAACACAAAACACAAAACACAAACAACAGCGGTCACAATTATAGTTGAACATGTGTCTGTGTCTTTGTTTAATGTTTTAAATAAATAAAATGTGCGTGTGCAATTCGGAAAATGCCAAAAGGGGAGTTTACTTACAATGGCAGTTGACTAGTGAATACCCTTTTTAATATGATTTATTTCTCTAGGGACTTAAGAGGGGAATAAATTAAATACTAAATTCTAAATTGTTATGATATCAGTCAAAGAAGAGTTTTAAAACATTAAACTTCATTAAGCATTTGACCCTTTAGCTTGCATTTTAATTTAAAGGATAATAAAAATTCCTAAACATTTTAATCTGTTCAAATCACTTCTTAATTAAGTTTATATAAATAATATTTTACATTGAATTAAGATGTGATTTGAGCAGATAAGATTGTCATAAGCTTAAATAGTTCTTCCTCTTTTAGTATCTAAGATCTAAATCGAATCGCCTGGTAATGCTTTTGAAAGAAAAACATATACTTGATAGTGTCGGATACATGTATTAATAATTAGCATAAAGTTATACTTTTCCTTAAATGTATATTTATTATTGGAAATACCAACAGCGGATATAAATAGACTTGGCTTAATTATCTAAAGAACTACTGTTCAGGGTTCAGCTTGGAAATGGTCAAAACAAAATTATAAAATATATATTCATACTTCTTGACATGTTTTGTACCTTATATCCTGGGTAATTTCGAAATATTCTATATTTTCTCCACAAATTTAAAAAGGAAAGACTGAAAATATTCCTGTAAATTCTATATCTACACGAAAATCTTCCTTATCTTGTGCAATTTATTTATTATGCAATTCTGAGGTGCTCTAGCTTTAACGAATAAGCATCCAAATCCACCAATCGAAGAGCATTAATATATAATTTATGCCAACACGTAGCCGCCACGTAGGCACAAGCGAAGTGGCAAACATGCCCTGGCCCAAGGCGCAAAGCCAATTCATTCATTTGGTGGCGGCGTGGTTGTTTTTTCTGCAACTCTTGGTGTTGCTTTTGCTGTTGCAATCATCGAACATCGCTTGCCAAGTGTGTCGACGCTGGCAGAGCAGCTACTGCACAGAGAGATCAACAGAAACAACAACAACAACAGCAGCAAGAGCAACAACCAAAACTAAAGTTAACATCGACAACAACATCGAGAGGAACGATCAATTTGCATACAACGGCGGCCGTTTTGTGAATGAAAATATTTTTGTTGTTGCTGTATATATATTTTTTTGTGTGTGTGTGCTTTTTTCTGGTTTCGTTTTGGCCAAGTAACAACAACAAATTAAAGCAACAAATGCAATAAATTGTTAAATTTTATTATTCTGCGCCGCAGATACAGGGTGCCACGGACTCCGACCTACGCACACAGTGGACACAGTGGCAGCCCACACGACACAAGACACAGCTACAGCAACAGCGACAAGTATCTGCTAGATACGCAAGACAAACTATGAGCTGCGATCAGCACAGAGAGAAAAAGATCAAAAACTTTACCTAAATTAAACAAATACAAGCTTAGGAATTTTAATTGTTGATTTAAAGCCTAAAATGGTTGATCTAAAAGAGAAGAATTACTTCAAGAAATCAAGAATGACCCCAGTTTAATTTTTAATAATCTGATCTTCTAAAAAAAAGTTCAACCTCATTATAAAAATTCAGGTTTTAAATTACAAAATAAGTAGATAAATCAATAAAATCTCAAAAACTCCTTGAATTCAAAATACATCCCAAAATTCTCTCTGTGTTCATGTTGCGGCTAATTTGATTTCTGCATTGGCAAACGCTTTGCTGAATCAAAAGCTGCCGATTGTTATTCCTGCGGTTTCGGACGCCAACACACGGAGATACAGCCTCAGATACAGATAGATATTGGTTGCCTTGTTGTTCATTGATGACTTTTTTTGGTCGACGTTCGCCGTTGATTCATTCATTTAATTTTCTATTTTCTGTTGCTGTTGCTGTTTCTGTTTCTGTTGCTCTTTCCACCATTTACTTTTCATATTAATTGCTGGCGATGCCAAGACGTAAATGTGATAATAAATTATTACAGCAAAAGACATTTACTGGGTGGGCGTTCATTACAACAAATACAACAACGGAGAGAGACAGACAGACAATCAAGTCAAGTCGAAGTGGATGTTGCTTGCTGGCTTTGTGACCCGCTCCACCGACTGTTTGCTTTATCCACTTTCAATGCGTTTTAATTATATTCATAAGAAATATAGTTACACAAACTGTTTCCTGTCCCTGCCGCCGCTAAGTGAAAAGAACCAATTAAGAAAATGTTGAAAAAGAAATTAATCAGCATATTGGCAAGGTTAACCAGCCTATGAATGGGATACACATAAATCAAATTACTTTGTATTAATTATATTTATATTTCACTCATTTTATAGTTATTATAGTTTGTAGACTAACTCAAGTAAAGAAATTAAATGACAATGATTATGTGGCGTCGATGGTGTAATGGTTAGCATAGTTGCCTTCCAAGCAGTTGACCCGGGTTCGATTCCCGGCCGACGCACAACTATTTTTTTTATTTTTTCTCACAACAACGGTAAAATATTCTTATGAATAAATTTTATAAAATATTTTACAAAAAACTCTCTGGACATATTTGGTCTTATTTCTCACGATTGTAGAATTCTTCCACAAAGGTAAGGAAGTACTGTAGCCAAGTCCCCATAAATAAACCCAATAAATGGCTCAATACAAGTGTCAAACACAATTGCCCGAATACACTGACCACCAGCAAGTTGCAACCCCAGAAAACTGATCAGTTGAGAAGGCACATAATTTCCTCAAGCGCTCATCAACTTGGAACCAAATCCCATGCACTTAACGCATCAGTTGAACTCGCCCAGAAAGCGAGGAGAAGCCCAGAAAAAATGATGACAAGCAAAATGAGAATTTATATGGGAAGCCATAAAGAAGGCGACGCATAAATAACAAGGCGTTCCAACTGAAGCATGGAACCTGGCAATGGCAACCGGCAACCGGCAATGGGCAACCGGCAGCCAGAAGATCCCACAAGATCGGGAGCGAGAGAGAGAGAGGCTGGGCTGTCGCACGCGCAACTAATTAAATTAAAGGCGATCGGATCGGGCAGGTCTCTGGGTGTCGTCCCCCGGATCGGTTTGGTTTTTGGGTCCGTTATGTTGGGTGGGCGGTGGTGCATGCAGCAGTTTAGTCGTCGGCCAAAGTACTTTGTGTGTGAAATTTATGTGCCATAATTTAAAAACAGCAGGCGGCGGCGGCAGACATGCGCGTTTGCCAAAAGTTCCCACACCCCCGACTAGACGAAAATTGATCGCGCCTAAGCGAAGTGTGCATATTAAGTGCACCCACTTTCCAAGCCAAATTGGCGAACGCCTCCGTTCTGTATCGGTTACGTTTTCAGCCGCCTTATTTTTATGGAGCAAGTTCAGTTGAGTGACCCAAAGCTGTGGGCACTCTTTACTGTTTACTTTTTATTTATTTTTTTTTTTATTTTGTGTAGGACCATGTGGCACGCGACTCGACCAGATCACAGATCACGTGGGGATACTCCTCCTCCTCCACCTCCACACGAAAGCGAAAATTCTGCGTGCGAACTTGGCATCAAAATCTGTGCACTGGAAGAAAATGTTTATGTTACAAATGTAGGAATTACAGGCTTGGGTCTTTATTTTATAGTAGAGTTCGTTTTTCACAGATAGTAAAGATTGGATTAGAAGTCTTCTAAATTCGGAACTCCCCTTAAGGCGTACTACATTATCGTAATTTTAACATTTACAAAGTACAGCTAGAAATTACTCAGCCTAATTTCTGTGACTATAAAGGATTTTATTGTTAATATTTACAAAGTAGAGCTAGAATATTAAGTCGAAATTCTGTGACTAGCTGACAAATGTAAAAGTTCAAATGGTAGCAAAGTTTACTGATGATCTTTTACGGTGAAAGCGAAACCGACTGATTGACTTACTGCTGAACTTGTTTCTAAAAATAACGATCTATATGAGATTTAAGATACAGTCGAGTTTCGATTTATGTATAATAAATCGATGGTACATAAAGCCTACTTTAATAATGTCCTGACATTTGATTTCGATCACTTCTGATCGCAAAAACCTTTTTTAAAGCAAAGATTATGTCTGATGTTGTAACTTACAACTCGTAAGTGCTTTTAAAATCCAAGAACCCCTTCAAAAATTTTAGAAAATGTTAATAAATTAATCTATTAGTGTAATTTAAGAAACCCACATTTTGACCATAGCTCATCAATTCCTCCATTTTTTCCCCCGTGTAGAAAACGTATGGATGACGTCGTAATGTCTGGTCGCAAAAATGTTTGTGGCCGGTTTTCGCATATTTGTTTTCATTCTTTTTTTTTTTGTTGTGTTGTGCGGGGGTTGCTTTGTGTGGTGACGATGGTGTGTGTTTGCTTTTCTCACATCCACCCACCTGAAGTGAACACCACCGATCTGCCAAATGTCGGTCAGTCATGAGAATCCGCATCCGAATGCGATGAGTTCAAGGGCGGACTGAACCTTTTGGCACACGCCACCGGCGGCGGCTGCTGCTGCGAAATCCAACGGAGGCGTCTTTGGCACGCTTCGATCTGGAACGCCTCTTCGCCATTTTGGCCCACGTTCTGCGGCTGTTAGCTGTTGGCTCCGGCAACTTGCACTTTTTGTCCACTCCAGATGCGTATGTCATTGTCGTCTGGTCGTGTGCCGACTCGAATAAATCAACATGTTGCTGCCTATCTTAGGCATCCGGTTCGCCCAGGCTCAATGCATATTTCTACACAATATTTTCGTATTATTTTTTGTTTTTTCTCAATTTTTGTTGCTATATTTTTTTCGCGCATTATGCAAACGGCGACTCAATCAAGGCATTTTATTAAGCATTTTCAGGGGTTTTAATTTGCACTGGTTGAGCCGCAGAGAGTCGGCTCGCATTGTTGGCTTGGCTTTTTTCTTCTTTCGGCCATGTCAGTGTGAGGCTGCAGCCACAAACATGGCAGTCAACAAATTTACGACATAATAATTTACATTTATCTGCTGCAACGAGGCAGTCACACTGCCACAGCAACAATTGGATCGTAATATAAGTGCGTGTGTGTATTAATAACAAGAAAGGAAAAGTTGGCCCAGACGTGGTCGAAGTGACAATATCCTTGTGGGGATTCGAAATGAGAGAATTTATTCATAAAATTTAAGTAAAAAGTTTATTATTTACTTTGGACTAATATTTAATATTTAAAATATATTCCAAATGAAGTTCCGTACTTCCAACATTTTAAACAGTGACTTGAAAGTTAATAGAACTTTAGGGACTACAAATCAACAACTAATTTTATAAAAATTCATTAAAAAACATTAAGAGTAAGTAAGTAATTAATAAGTAAAATTAAATGATTTCTTGCAGGAATTTAAACTTTTTTTATACAAAAATAAATAAGAATTACTTCAAATAAATACATTTTATAAAACTTAATTTCATCACAATCTAAATTCAAGTTTTTATTTAAGATTTATTTGTACTTTCAACATTTTATGCAACGACTAAAAAGCCAACCGAATTTTAAAGACTTAAAATTTTAGAGACCTAAAATTAATAATTATTAATTATAATATAATAATAAATTATTTAAAAAGGTAAAGAAAAGTCAAAAATAATAATAACTCCAAACTCATGATTTATTGAGTGAATATACACATCTTATTATTACAATTAATACTTTTAATAAAATTTAGTTTCATGATAATCTAAATTCCAGTTCTTCAAAAGAACCTTGTAGCCCGTTCTCTGGTTTCCTGAGGTTAGGGTATCAAAAGCCAGCGCCATGTTGTTTAATAAGTTACCTTCTTGCGATATGTCGTCGTGAGACGCAGACGTCGCCTCTTTATCAGTTTATTACTTGGCAAACTTTTCATTTTAATATCATTCGCATTTGCGCAATGCATTTTGTTTCTTTTTTTTTCTTCCTTTTTTTTATTTTATTTTTAGTATCTTTTTTTTTGTGGCGCAGTTGAGCGACTTTTAATTTCGTACGCCTTCTTGGCTCAGGAATCGGGTTGGCTGAGCGACTGCGAAAAAGATGATAAATGTTGACCGGTTTTGGGACATCAACCGGTCATCAAAGAAATAAAGCTTGAGGGAGACAGGCCCTGGATATCGGCTGGTGCACTTTGAACCTAGCGCCACGTGTGTGTGAAACAATTTTCTTGGTTCAAAGTCAAGGAGCAAGTCTCGCGCTTTCTCTCTTCCCTTTCACTCTTTCTCTGGTTCTCTCCTCTGGGGGAAGTTCGAAAATCGATAGAGCTAAAAATTGCCGGCATTGTTTCCCCTGTGAAAGCGTCCCCAACTCTCACGCTGGTCGGCTTCTTCTCCGTTTTGCTTGCGTAAACTTTTTTGTGGGACCGGTTGAATTTTTATGAATGAATGCGACAATTTATAGCATACTTAACAGGGCGCCTGCGTTGCCTGTGTGCGTGTGTGTGTCGGTGTGTTTGCGGAAGTTTGCAATGACGAAAGCAAGGCCCAACGATGTCCTTGACTGTGGAAAGTTTCCCAACAACAGGTGGAATTTGAAAGATGTGTCAGTGTTTGTGTCCGCGTGTTGTTTTTTTTCGTCCCTTTCTGGCTTCATTTTCACTTTCCATTTGACGTAGTTGGGCAGCTAACAAAGTTGCGCGACTCGTAAATTTTCATTAAAGCGCCGTACAGTTGACACAGATGTTAAAAATAGTTACAGTAATTAACGGGGAAGGGAGGAGTGTCCTTGTGTGATGATAAATCTAAGAAAGGGAATTGGTTGAAAGTTCTACGAAGTAGAATAAATTCTTACATTTTTAGCGACATTTTGAGAGTAGACATCTGAAAAAGCTTTAATTACATATCTCCTAAATGCAACTAATAAATTGAACTCTCTTTTCCCCGTTAAAATTTTTCGGTTAGATAAAGTTTATTAAGAAATTTTGGACTTTTCTTAATAAAATTGCAGAAAAACCATTGGTTTTAAACAAAATTTTGACGGTATTTACCAATTTAGATGTAAAAGCTGTCTGGCACTATAAAAATAATACGAGAAATCAATACAATTTTTTGGTATAATAATATATATTTTATTGTAGCTTAATTTAATTTGATAGAATAATTTTTAACTAGTCTTTGTTAAGTAATTATATAAAAAAAATATATTTTTTACTACTCAAAATTTATGCATTCTTTTAAAACTATTAAATATTTTATAAACCATCTAAGAACAGTTAAGTAATTAATTCCTAATATAGTTGAGTAACAAAGGTTTAATTCTTTAATTAACTACTAACTTTGCCATTCACAAAGTTTAGTTTTAGCAACAAAAACCGCAAATCTAAGACAAAATACAAAAGCGAAAGATGATCCCCGGACAAATTTGCAACCCGTTTCAATGGTGAAATGTTTCGTTAAAAATAGTCGGTCTCAGAAGCCTGACGTGGCTAACGACGATGATTAAGCCAGCCATGAAATTATTAACTTGTTTTTGCGACTCTCGACACAAATGTTACCATAAAAGGTGCGCTCCGAAGGGGAGAGAAGCGAAAACCGCAATTAAGCACAAATCACAAAGTTTGCCCAAAATAGGTTAAGACCAGTCAAAGGGAACCAAACAAAATAACCGAAACAGCCGAAAACAACAAGACAAAGCAACGGCAAGATGATGGCTTAAACAAAAAAAAAAAGAAACAGAAAATAACAGCAGACACAAAATTTGTGGTGCCTACTTTTGACCAAATTTGGCAGAGCCTCTTTTTATGAATTGTATAATATGCTCATACATTGTCTGAGCATTAAAATCATTTTGTTACTTGACCTGTTTTTCGACTGTGGCTTAAAGAGTGCCAAAATAAAATTACATTTTTAAGTGTCTGACATTTCATTAAAGAGTTTTTCGGTTTTTTTTTTATTTTTTTTCTTTGGTCTGTTGTTTTCGTTTTGCTGGAAACTCTTGAATGGACGACTGGCATGAAGTGAGATCTTGAGACGCATTTATAAAGTCTGTCGGCGGTGTGCTAGGTGCATCCAACAATTCGCTGTTAATTAAGAACAACACTCGCAATGATTCATACTGATGCGTGTTAAGTCTTTTCCACTTCGTGTTCAGCATTAATTTGCCGTGAGATTATCAACATTAGACCAGGAGCAAACAGATTAGTGTCCAAAATCAAATCTAAATCTCAAGGAGACAGCTTTGAAGTTGAAATATACTGGAATGTGGATGCTCTTTAAAAACAGTTTATAAAAGTTTTCATTAGGTTTTAATGACACTGCGCAAAGTTTATTTCATTCAACAAATATTTTAATATATATAGTTTAATGTATATACATTATATTGATAATGAAACATAAATTCTCTGACCTATAGAAAAATTTTATTTATTATATTTATTGATTATAACAGTTTTGCATCTTCAAAAGGTTTTTAAACTGTTATCTTATAATGCTGTAATTTTAGGAATAATGCAATATTTTATAGAAAGTATATTATAATTGTAACAGGTTTATAGTAATGATCAATATACTATCGAATTAAAAATATTATTATCCTAACATAAAGCATAAATAAATAAACAATGTTTAATGATAAAGAGGCTGCACGGAAAACATTTAAAATAAAATAGAAGCATACGAACTAGACGAATTTGTGATAAATACTGCGCACAATTTGTATATAATAAAAAAAAACTTGTATAGGAAATAAGGATTGCTAGAAAAAATATTTAAAATATACAAGGAAAAAGGATACATTAAAGAATTCTAGCTTAAAAATTGATCACTTTCACTAGCTCTATTAAATACAATAACTAAAATTCCCTCTCATAAGAGTAAGATAAAAACAATTTAAAAATACAAGTTGTCAGCCGGCAAAAAGAAATTTCATGTACTTTTCAGAGGAAGGAGAAAACTAATGCAGAGGAGACTGGAGCACATTGGGATCGAAAAAACTATTTGAAGTTATTTTCGCACAACTTGGCCTGACACTCGTCTGTGTCATTGTTGTGTGTTGGTGTTCTGTGTGTGCTTTGTGTGTTTTTGTTGTTAAAGCGTGCCTGTAAAGTGTTTGCATGCCACAGAAAAATAAAATCCAAAAAACTACAACAAAAAAGTGAGAGAGAGGAGCGAGAGCAACTACAAAAAATAAGGCGAACAATGTAGGCGTATTTTGATTATGATAAACTGGCGAATTATGTTGTCACTTTGCATTTTTCTTATAGAATGAAATTATATTTTATAAGCGCTGCGCAAGTCAAGAGAGTTGCTCGCTGCTGCTGCTGCGGCTGCTATAAGACTTGGAAAATATTTACATGTCATGGCATTTGAAGGGATTTATGTGGCCCCAATGAGACCTGCCTGCCTGCCTGACTTGTAGACGACAACAACGCGTCCACATTCACATCCATCCGGGACTTTCCGTCATGAAAAATGACGAAAACGAACAGAAAAAGCCAAAACAGAAAATACTTAAGAATTGTATTAGCCAGAAGAGCTGGGGGGGGAGATGAGCAGGAGAATCACCTATCCAAAGAATATGTATATATCTTTGCACATTTCCCCAGACTTTTCACATTTCTATCTGGGTTCTGCCACTCGCATTTTCCACCCAATTTGTTTGGCTTAGACGGCGGGGGAGATCAAAACTATATAGACAAGCGATTATAGAACCTATTCCTTGGCTAAATATATACCCACGCGGACTATTTATATCGCTCCACGTAACGAATATTAGCTGCTGATTATTATTATTGAACAACAAGCAGAAATGCTTTCAGCTAATTATTCGCCGACGTCAAGTTCACGAGAATTTTGAATACAACTATGACGTCGCCATCGTCTAAACAAATCCAAAACACACACCGAAAAAAATGTGGGGGATGCGAGAAGTAAACACGGCCTATCTATATGTCGGTGCTCCATAGATTTCGGGTCTAAATATAGGCTTGCAATTTCTGGTTCGTCATGGAGGAGCAGGAAAGCAGCTCTATAAATACAAATAGTTCGGGGAAAAAGAAAGGAGGCAAGAAGGAAATGGGCCACTAAATCAATAAAGGCCCCCTTTCCCCCCAAAAAACCAGCGACGTGACACACTTCAGTTTGAATCAAAAATTCCACTCGACAACACTGCGAACATTAAAAATTACAAGATATATCAGGAATGCCTTGGCCGGTTGTAGAGATATATCTATATAAATACAAAATTAATGGCAATCTGGCAGCGCAAACACGACAAAATTTGTTCTTGCCTCTAGCATCTAGCCGTGTGTGCCTTGGCCCATTGTCACAGAGCCAGATAGTTTTGTGTCATTAGCCCAAGAGATGCGAGGGACCTCCATTCCATATGGCCGCGATGGAGGAGCCGAAACGAGAACTAAAAATTAATGATGCAACGGCGAAGTGTGTCACGGATGCCTCTGCCGCTGCCGTAGTGCCGACGAAAAACCCAAATGATATTTCCTCACACATATATTTCCTCCTCCTTCTCCCAAAGAATCTGCTCATTAGCAGCTGACAATATTGGAAATTGGTTCGCATTTGGCTCGACTTGGCCTGGCTTGGTCCGGTTGCCAGGCCCCCATTTGTGCCTTTAATCAAACGGATATATATTTCCCGATATCGCCAGCTCTATAATGTATACTGCATACAGCACGCTGCCTTGACTATATTTAGCCGTGTGACATCTATATATCCATGTATATTATGCTGATTGACGCACAATGCTCTTGAGAGCGGGTTCTGTGACGCTGCCCGACTTATCTCTCTACATAGTTACACGTAAGCGAACGTATCTCCTATCTGTAATCTGTTATCGGTTATCTGTTATCCAAAGCCTGACGTGACGTGCAATGGGAAATGATAACGCACCAAAAAAATATTTGCAAATTAGGCGGAAAATGTTTTTGGGGTCGTCAAAGGCATGCGGAAGGAGTGTGCCTAACAGATCTTCAAAAAGGAAAGGAAATTAAATAATAAAAAAGTGTATATTTATGTAAAAACTAAACAAAAAATACTTAAAAAATATAAAGATACTTATGAGGATTTTATGTTTGAATACCTCTAAAGAAGTTATTTTTTGGCAAGCAATCTGACCTGTAAATGTAAATCAAATTACAAAAGATATATCTTGACATTCTTAAATATTACTTAAGCATTTAATAAATTCATAAATCTACAGTTGAACTATCCTTAAAACTGGATAAGAAATTACATCTAAAAATAAATTAAATAAATAAATTTGGTACATTACAAAGTTACATCTAAAATCAAGTCATCAAAAAATTAAAAGCAAAAAAGCCTGCAGGCAGCCTCTAAGAACGGAAAGCTCTTCCCAAGAAAAATATCTACACAATAAAGTCACTAGGCTAAATGGAAAACAATGAAAATCAATCATAAAAACCCAAAACTGGAGATCACTCCGGCATATGGAGCCGTAAAAAGTTGCGCATTTGTCACAATTCTAAAATTAAAACGCCTAAAAATCTGGCTTCCTTCCATACATTTCCCCTTTGCAGCACAACAAATCGTAATATAAACTATCAACGGCATTTAGTGGGATTAACTTTTTGTGGCCGAGACACAGTGTCATAAATATCCAAAGGCGAAAAAAATAAGCGTTGCCTATGCACGCCCCATAAATAAAGCCATTAAAATGGAATTCAACGAATTTTCAGCGAGCGGCAAACTGCAGGCACCCAATCCATCAAATCCGCACACAGATAGATAGGGAAAAACAAAAGTCCGAAAAATGCAATTGAATCTATTTTTCGCTTTCCCGAATGGGTTTTCGCCAATCATTGTTGGCTATTTTCGGCATTCGCCCAGCGCCCATCGTCCATCGTCCATCGACCATTTGAACGTCATTAGAGGTAAGTAGTGTGTGTGTGCCTAAAATTACCTTGACCGAGCGCAGAAAATAACGAGATCTATAAATATACGAAAGATCTACGTGAGCTTCTAAAGCGGGCGAAGCTGATTAAGCGCCACAGAATTTATGAACTTGACGTGGAAAATTTATATTGTAATTATTTTGCTATTTGCACGCGGCGCTTTTCGCGTCATCGCGTCTCTCTCGGATCATCGATGGGGATTTGCCATTTAAATCTCTCCGCAGTTAATTGTTTACTGACGTATCCAGTGGATCCGCCAGAAGATAGAGAGAGAGCGAACCCGGCGGGACCCCCTGCTGACTTTGGCCAATTTAGGTCTTGTTTTCTGGCCACGGCACACGAATATCTCTCTTTCTCTCTATATATATTTTCCGCCAGCTGATTGGGCTTTTCAGCCAATTTTCCCCCCACCAGCTGCTGTCAATCTCTGTGTGAATCTCTTCTGCGTCTTTGCCATGGCGAAAATAATGATAATAAAAAAGAAAAGATGAACGAACGAATTTTGATTTGTTTTGGTTTCGTTTTTGGTTGTTTCTTTTATTATTTTTGATTCGGCTAAATATGTGCATGGGGCAAGCGCTTTTAAAATTAGTTCGAGTGAGGCACGCGTTTTATATTTAGATGATTGCCATGTTTTTGTGTGCGGTGAAAGATCCAAACGGAAGATCGGCGCAAATAGAGCATGAGTACTTATCAAACACATTCGTGCAATCTATTTCTGATGCCATATTATTTGACCCACTTTCACCACCCGAAAAGCAGGCTGAACTCGACGGAGCAGCAGCTTATTCCTAATTGGGACCGCCGAGTTATTATTTATGAATATTTATATATATACTCGTATATTCGTGCTTGTGCCAAAACTCATAGAGTTCGCAATTAGACAAAGACATTTGGACAGTGGGCAGCTGCCGCTGAGCAATTGCCAGACTGTAGGATTTTCGCTTTCCAAAATCGAGACTGACAATCGGACATATAGCAGAGAAAGTCTTAACAATATCGCTCATAAGTATATGGTTTAATATCCGGAAAAATGTTGAACAGTTTTTTAGTCGTGTAAATTACTCTGCACGTTCAGGAAACAGTTTTCTTTGGGATATACATTTTATAAAAACAAAGAAAGATTGGGTAATGATCTTTGCTCTTACTGATTCTAGTTTAACAAATAAAGAAAGGATAAACTTGTTGGTAATTTAAATACATTTACTTGACGTCTGTAATTAATACAAACGAGAAAGGATTAAATAGTGCTTTTAATCATCGAATTGTGCTGTGAAAAGCGTTGCATTGAACATAATTTCCAATTGAAACAGCTTCCTTTTCTTCGGCTGTTATTTCGAGTCGAAAAAGACTTGACAGTGACTTCAGGGAAATGGCTCTTTGCCTCCCACTTTATCTCAAGAGAATTTTAAACTTTTTTAACAGCAACTTATTCAGTTCGAAAAATGTTTAACAGTAAGAAGAGAAACCAGAAATTACACTTAAAACCGTAAACTGAGTAAAATATTTAAGGGCTTTTACTCGTTATCATTTCGCTAAAAATAATTTAATGTTCCTGAAGATATTTTATTTCAATTTATTTATATATTTTTTTATAATTATCGACCTTAAATCGATTATTATACGAAACCTTTCCTAAACTCTTAATTGGCATTCATCTTTAATTTGCAAAATTTGTTCACCATAAATTGTCACTCTCTAATCAAGTTAAGATATTCCGAGTAACAATCTGGCCATACATTTAATTCCACTAATTATCCTACTAATTTCCCAAGTTTTATGCACTTGTTTTGGACAACTGACAACTAATAAAAAAAAAAGATAAACCGAAAATCACAGAAATCCAATTTAATTCTCACCTCATTTTTCGCCGACCTTTCAACGCACAGAGGGAGGGGAGGGGAAGAAAAATGGCGCTAGATCCGTATTTCAGTAATTCCGCTCAGGTCTGTCGTGTCCCCAGTTCTCCGCCCACTCCATGTCTCTGCTCTATTTCAGCCAATGGAATATTTTTTTCGGCGTTTCCAAATGTTTAAATTTCTAATTTGTGTCTCTGAACAACAATATTTCCCCCCTTTTGCTGTTGACTGCAGCAATTTACGGCAACATGCCAAGATCATAAAGCATATTATGATGCTCATAAATTAAATGAAATAAAATATAAAAGAAATCAAAAATTGTATTTATGAATTTTACAGAGAATATAACACGGCGGCGAGACAGTAAATAAAATTGCTTTGGATTTTTATGTTTTATGTCCTGACAATTTCCAAGCGGTGAAACCTAAGCGCTATCAAAACGATCGCAGCGGAGATAAATCCCCAAGAAATATATATATATAAAATGTATATAAATTTATTCACACCTCAACTCCGAAAAGCTGATGGCGACGCCCACTTGGCCAAACGGTTTATGGCTCTCACCTGTGGTCAAAGCCAAAATGAAGTTGGCTTGCGTAATGCGCAGCGGCAACGACGACTACAATCAAGTGCGTTGCGTTTCAATCGGACTGAAAACGCTTACAAAGCGCCCATTGGCAGCTGGCGGGGCAAAACAAAACAATTTCTGTTCCGAGGGCAAGCCGCTGAGTTGCCAACCACCAATAACAAGTGAATAGAAAGACGGAAAACAGCGGCCGAAGCTCAAGTGTATCTCGCAGATACATGTCGCATCGAGTGCAAGCGGGATGGATGGCGGAGCGAACGAGTTGCATTGCCAGTCAATACGCTTTTAATTACAGCCTACGCGCCGCTGTAACTCAAAAGTTGCCCTAACAAAACTTTTCACCATTTACGGCAAATCGCGGACCTTGGCTAAAAGGCAGGCAGACAGACAGACCTGGCTTGCTTGGCATTGATGCCAATGTCTGTTTATTTGTTAGTCAAGTTTGGCTGTCGTGTATCTGTATCTGTATCTGTATCTGTAGTACGGATCCACGCCAAGTGAATGTATCTAGTGTGTCTGTGTGCCTGTGCTGGGCGCGTGCCATGTGTCATCTGGCTTGCGACTCGCGACTTGCGACTATCTAACGCCTCTGCCTCATCAAGAGGCAGCGTCTCCCCAGTTGACCCACGCACGCTCAGCCACGTTCTCAATGAGATAACACGGCTGAGGAAACCCACACGATACACAGAACTCGCACACAGCCGAAGAATTGGCATATAGACAGATATAGATATCAATACAATGTCGGGTATTCGGATAGGTACGACATAATGGTGAATGCAGTGCGAGGATCGTCAAAGTTTATTGCTTAAATTAATGTCTTTAAGTTGGTATTAATTTGACATATTCCTTGTTTAGTTTTATTAGTTAAAAGAGAAACATTGCTAAATATTTTTTACTAAGAATGTGAGTTGTAATTAAAAGTAAACTCAAATGTTTCATGGATATTAATGGTTCGATTATAGAGCTGTCTATTGATTCCCAGGAATAAGACAACCGATTTGATCAATGAACATGATGAAAAGATGCAGGATATCCTATACGAAAATCTAGTAACTTAAACAAGGATAATACCAGATAATGCGATCGAAGGAAAGGCAGATATGTACAAAGAACATAATATAAAGAAGAACTTGAATCTAAAGGACGAATGAAGTGCCTGAATAAATGAACAGTTCACAAATCCCTTTTAAAAATGGTTAAATATATTTTTTTTTAATTTAAAAATCTCTATATTTAAATTTTAACAATTAAAGAAACTCCAGACATAGCTACCTTCCCCATAAAATTTAATTAGTTTGGTAACAAACTCCCCAATTTATTTTATTTTTAACTTGAATCGGTCTATATTGGCCTACATCTCGTATTCCCAACTTTAAGCGCCAAAAATAACGTTAATTAGTTTGTTAGAGCCACAAAAGAGTCAGACGTTTATTTCTTTTTCTTTTTCTTTTTTTTTTTTTTTTGATTTGCATGTTTATTAGAGAAACGACCTGCACAGGGTGTGCTGCTGCGGCTGCCACTGCTACCAAATTGAGGAAGAGGTGCAGCAGCAGTTCAGTTCAGCTGATTGAGCCCAGCTTCCAGTCATCACCTGGCAGCTTAGCCGGGCTTATAAGTACATACATACGTGCGCGGGGCACGCCCCCTCCACCAAAATCCCAGCCATGTCCATCTTTGGATGAGCGGCAATCAGACAGGCAGTCAGCAGGCAGCAGCAGCAAATAATTTACAATGGCCACAAAAGTGTATTTTTAGATTGTGCAAACTATTTTCGTGGGTGTTTTGTCAGGGGCTGGGCCGAAGCACCTCTCGCCTTTACTTTCCGCTCGCTTTTTTCCCTCTGGGAAAAAAAGAGAACAACAAAACAACAGCCGCCGAATAACACGTCACTAGAAATTGACGGTGAAAATTTTAGAAACTGTGTGAATAGATTTGGCTATATTTAGCGTAATGAGTTTTCATTTTCCTCGCTACTGACTACATGAAAATCGCTCTGGCTTTCCTTTGGCGTACGTTGGCCTACTACAGGTGGCTGATGGTGGCCTCCGGCACCTGTCCCTTTCCATCGAAATGGTTCGGCCGGATCCCTCCCCTGGGCCCTCCATCGGTCAGCATCATGTGAAGGTTAAAAATAATCGGGAGCGTTTGCGATTTGTATTTATTTTGTTTGGCAAAAACTTTCACAAATGAGGCAAAGTTCTATTTTTGGGCGGGGGGCGCATATATCTGTATCTGAATCTGAATCTGTATCCGTATCCCTTGTGTATCTGGCGATAATCTGACGTACTCTGTTGTTGTCTGTTGTTGCGTTGAACTTTTTGCCGGCAAAAAACGAAGAGAGGAAAACACCTACCTCCCCAGGTGTTTATTTTTAGGTCATGGCGTGTGCTCCAATCAACACAAAAGCGGCGTCTGCGCCAGGAGGTGCCTGACTAATATCACCTGATTATCAAGACCTAAGGGGTTGACCGCACTGCCCTCTTATTGCCCCCACAAATGCACTCGAAACTTGCGCACTTTTCTGGCAACGTTTCAATACGATTTTCGCACTATTTCTAGCTGCAATTTTGTTTATGTTTCCCAGTAAAAACAATGCGGAATGAATGCCTCTGCCAGTTGCACAGCAGACAACAGACGTGCAACCTTGTCCTTAGCACATGAAAACACGCTTGTTTCGTTTACAATGTGAACGAATGATAAACATATGAGCCGAAATTCCATAGAGGCTGTCAATGCAATTTCGGCGGACGGACAGAGAGAAGAAACTCGGAACCAAGGAAATGTAAACTTTTATGCCAATTTTACAGCAATTTATTCTGGCGAAATGAAACATAAAATAAGCATGGTATTGGTAATTAAATAATAGTGTGTTTGAGTAACAGATATAACAATTGGAATGCAAGCGTTACTATTTACATTTTAAAATGTTTCTAAAGTTTAAAGATTCATTTTACTCGCAAGCAAACGGAAAATAACTTTCTGAAGCAGGAAAATACATCAGTAATGGTACAATAAAAGCTCTCAAATGATGTCAGTTTAAATATTTCTTCACCTTCACACAAATAAAAAAAATGTAAGCCTTAATTTGTTTAGAAAGTAAAGAGATAAATGTATCTTCTTAAATTATTAGATATAACAGAATGATTTGAATAGGAGTTATAGACGAAAAAAGCTGTTATTCCTGCAAAGCCTGTTTAACTTCGATGTGTTGACAGCACCAGTAAACGTAGCTTAACATATTTCTATAAATATTATTATTTAACAAATATACCTTAGTATTATTATCGTAAAAATTTCCAGTAAGTTTGTCCCAGAAACATGTTCGTAACAAAGAATATTACTAGGTTTCCCTTAAATTATTATTAGAAAACTTTTGTCCTTCCTTTCGTAATAAGGCACAGTGTGTTCCAAAGTCTTCTTTAATAGTAACTCTACTGGATCTCATAATATTATCTTTACATCTTCATTAGACTTCATTAAATCATTTATGGCAATATGTTTAAATATATATTTAAATATAAATATAATATAAACCCCTGAGTAAAGGTAAATAGTACCAAAAACATTCCAAGTAGTATAAAAATTCACACTTTTACCTTATTAGGCCCTCACACTGACCTTCGCCTTAGGCCCAAAATTCTCCCAGTCGCAACTCTTTACAAACTCAATAAAAGTGTCTCAAATGCCGGTGAATTGTGCCGAGCCGGCATTCAAACACTCTGAAGTATCTCGGAACAGACACTTGCCAAAACATTTGCGCCACCAACTATTTCCCAAAACAATTTCCACCCTGACCTTTGCCGCGTATACCGGAAGATGGGCGGTCGGGGATGGTGCAGACTTGGCCCCGAAAAACTGTCCATAAATGGTCAAGTGAATCATTTGTTTAGGAATCGGTAACGTCTTCGGTACATTTCTGGCGGCTGGCTCATGCAAACAATTGCTATCTCGGTGTTTACGTCGATTCGAAAATTGCTACGGCTCTGCCCCGGCTAATGGGCCGCAATTTTCGCGCACACCGATGACGTATTTCGGGAAATCATAACATTTGCCAGCCGCTAAAAGTCTCACACAGGCGCACGAATCAATATATATATATATACTTGTACACGAAGGGGGGCGCACGGGCACCGGGTTGTACCTGTTGTATTATTTTTACCTCCGCGAGCGAGTCGAAGTCGAAATCGAAAAGCGGAGAGTGGATAGTGGAGAGCAGAGAGCGGAAACCGGAGAGAGCGCGCTCGAAACTCACCACGGCGGAAAGGCCTGGCAAACTGTTGATTGGCTGGAGTGCGCTTGCGCGATGAAAATGGCTGCAGTGTAGGGAGGCAACCAGACCTACGATTGGATCGACACCGGGCGCAAACCGGCCGGCTACGTTATATCTACATTCGTGTGTGCGTGTGGCAGACGGTGACGTCGACAAGCCAGCAATTTCCCCACCAAGAGACAGAGAGAGAGAAAAAGAGCGCCACTCTTTCGATATTGACGGTGGGGCGCGTGCCGTTCGTCGGTGTGCGTGTGTGAGCGAGTCGGTCGGGGGCCCAGCGATGTTGAGTTTCATTCATAAAAACCGAAAGAGGGCGCATCTCGTGCCTCAGTTGTGTTCGAACAAGCAAACGCGACGGTTGGAATAGAAGAAGCCCCAGCAACAGCAGCAGCAGTAGCTAGCCAGCATAATCAGAAACCAAGTCAGAGACACACAATATTGTATAGATATTCGACGCGGAATATACACTCGTATATATTATATTTGGAAAATCCCAGCAAGAAAATAACAACAAATCGTTTGTGCAGTGACCAGTGCCAATGAAACAAAGAAAAGATAAAAACAAGCCCGGTCGGTGAAAATTCTTGGAAAATCCAAAACTAAAACTAAAGTAAAAGTGAAAGGATATTCCCATTGAGGGCAAAAAGGCATGAATGGAAGCCCCCGCAGCCGCAGTATAAAATGATTACACGAGCAGTGCTTTATTGATTTTCGGCTCGCAGTGAGAACAAAACTTTCGCGAAAACTGACAGTGAAAATTCCATAGCATATCGCAGAGCTAGGGAAAAGCCGACAAGGCAAAAGAAAGGCCAAAGGAAAACCCCTTTGAATTCTTCTGCAAGTGCCATTGCGATCCAGGTGGGTGTTTCTTCACTGAACGAAATATATAAATGAATCTATTTTTGTGACAGAAAAAAATATGTTGTATATACTCAATCATTTTATTTAATTCATTTTAAATAAAATGATAAATGTTCGTTGTGATTTCGTGTTGAATTATTGGGTAACAAATAAAATTTATATGTGTGCTAGACAGCATAAATTTTATTATTGATTTATGTGTGTGCTAAATAAAAAAGAAAATGAATTGTTACCTTTTTATATACTTCTAATTGGAGTGTTCTTGTGAATCAAATTGGTTAGTTAAACTTCTTTAAGTGAACTTTATAGTAAATAAAAATGTATTCTGTACTTTATTAGATGATTATGCGTTTGCAAGATAATTTTCTATTTTATTAATTCAATTCAAAAATCCCAAGAAATATTTGGCTAAAAGACCTATAAAAATATTTGAAATTATATTTAGAAAGAAAGCATTGTGCTTTAAAATATTTGATTTTTCTACAATAAATTTGTATAAAGTTTTCATACTTGGTTTTTAATTTATGAGCAGGAAGCATTTGTTATTCCTTAAACTCATCTCTATATAATATTTTCTATATATTCGCGAAAAGGCTATTTTTCCCCTGCTCTCGCCAAGTGCCTGCCTTACTTTATATTCCCCGATTTAGTTGAAAGATATAAAAATTCATTTAACGCATAATAAAAATTTCTGCACGTTATTTAGATAGCACCTGGGGAGCAGACAGCCAAGCGGCGGAAATTTACGACTGCAACTATGTATTCGCGAATTAATGCATCTCTGAGTACAAGTTTATCCTCTGCCTTCCCAGTTTTGTAATTAAATTATTGTCATACACTTAGCGCTCAATTAAAATAGCAATCTGATGTTTACAATTTGATGGCAAATTTTTGGTCCGTCTGCATTCCCCAAGCTAACATATCCACGGCATTTCCCCACCGCCTTTTCCACGCCCCCTGCCCAGCACTAATGCATTTTCCACTGGCAACATGCATTTTGAATGCAAACATCGCGGCATGGAAATGGAAAAGCAATTAGCGAAGTGATTTACATGCAACCTCCCATAACCAAGCAAAAGCACATCAAAATCTAAGATCATTTTTCAATTTTTGTAAAGCATTTCCATCGCTTTTCGTCAAATTTTCGTAGCTTTTTGTGGGGTATTTAGGAAATTAATTAAGAGAGATCGAGACAAAGGTGCCGACGGTGGTGAAGCCGCTGATGGGTCACGGAGTTCATTTAACACTTTCCGCACTTGCCAAATGGCACTTTGACATCGTCCCACTGCCATCAGTCTCTATTTTACACCGAGAAAAGTATTTAATTCTGTTTAACTTGTTTTTTTTTAGCTTTGGTTAATTAAAGGAATTTTTTAGGTAGAAAGTAGCCTTTACTTAATTCTGTAAAAATCAATAAGTCAATAAATATATGTAGAGTTTTGTAAAAGCATGTCAGAGAATATAAAATATCTATCTGAGATTTGTAATAAAATATTTGACGCAAAAATAATGTTAAGCCTTCAAATTTCTTGATATTTTTGTAAAGTTTAGTCTATCATGTTTAATGTGTAACACTTTAAGTGGCCAAAAGCTTGAAGCTGCCGTCGGGAGTTGTGCGTTTTTGCTGCCAAGTCAAACAAGAAAATGTTCATTTAAGTGCCCACTAAAATGATTTCGAACAAAAAAGCCTTTATAAAAATATACATATTCGGTGACTGTGTGTGTGTGTGTGTATGAGAGTGTGTAAATGTTGTTGTTGTTTGGCCCCGCGGCTGTTTATTTTCATTAATTGTTCTCATGAGGGGAAAACAACCAGAGCTGTTGGCATGAAAAGTGTGACAAAGTGTTACGCATGCAAAAGACGGCGGCAAAAGATACATTTTCATGCTGATGCCGTTGTTGTTGGTGTAGTTGTTAGTGTTGTTGGTGTTGTCCATGTTAACTTGTTGGACACCAAGACGGCCCAGTGAGGAGCGGGATGAGGATCGGGCTGCTCCCGCTGTGTGAATGATGGACTTCGTTGCCGCCCGGCCATTCCATCATCGTTTCGTTTTTGGCTCCGTGTCGCATGCAACTTGCATGTCTTCTATCTATGTATCTGCAAGATACTTTTACTCCTCACACACACACACACAACGTTGACTAATGATCGCCTACCCTTCTCCTTTAAACGTTTCTCCAATTTCTTTTCATATTAATAGCGCAAAAAAGAGTACCAAACCTGTACAAGGTATTATTGGTAATGATTGCTGGTATAAATATATATAAATATATATTTGTTTTCTATTGCCGCCCGTCAAGGTTGGGAATGCAAATCTGTTGGATATATGAGAGTACCCCGGATAAGATTGCACAAGTCCAAGATCCCAAGACAACAAACTTGTAGTTTATTTTTGGAGCCGTTAAGTAGCCAAAGGTCGCTTCACGCGTCTCAACATTTAATCCTCAATGAGGTCTTCAGTGCCGCTGCTGCTGCTGCTGCCGCTGCTGCCAATGAAAACATTTATGGCTAAAACTCTGGGGTTTGGGGTCTGGGGTCTGGGTCAAGACTGGGACCCCGCCAACCCCGCTCTTCATTTGCCAAAGCAAACAAATTGGCGCCCATCTATCGAATTGTTAACACTCTCGGCTGGAAGGAAGGAGGCGCAGAGAGCGTAGAACCCATAGAGTCGCTATGGAAATGGCAGGGGCAACCGGTTCGGCAAAACTTAATTAAAATAATATCAACATAACAATTTTTTCATGCTTGGCGTTTTTCGCCTCCTCTACCTTGCTTCTTCCTCATCGAGCCGTTAAATGTATCTCTCGGATATCCATCTCCCTCTGGCGCGCACAGCCACTGCCAATATTCATTCATGGCAGCGGAGATCTTGACGTGTGTGTGCTGTCTGTCCTACTAGTACACTAAAAACAAAATCAAGAAAAATGCTATGCAAAAATATGCAGAGTGAAAGAAGTCAGGGGATCCGGGCCGGAGACAAGATTTACAATATACATAAACGCAGGCAGGCAGACAGACAGATCGACAGACAGCCAGCCAGCCAGCCGGTGGGACAGTGGCCATGGCCTACGGTGAACGCTGTCGGGCTTGCCGGGAAATTCCCAGCTTGATTTTCTTCGGTAGCTTGAAGTCCCCGTCAAGTTTCGGCGGTAATCGCCTTAGCCAGTTGCCACTGTAGATAAGCAACAAATACACAGCATCTATAGCTCGACTTGCCGTTGTTGGTTTTTCTTTTTTATTTAAGGGAGTGTCAATTGTTAGCCAAGTTATTAAGAACCAGGGGAAGACAAAGACCGGGCCAAGACCAAGAAGTCCAAAGAGATGGAAGTGGAAGTGGAGATTCGATGCTCTCCAACCAGTTTTCAGAGTTTGAGAGGTCCGCACTCGGATCCAAAGTATTGGATTTGTATTTCGGCCGCCCGCGGATGATTCATGTGGCAAGTCGCGCATTCAGGGGGAAACAACAACCGCAACAACAACAACAACGAAAGAGATACAAATCTTTGATCGACTGTAAAAATTATTGACTCGGGCGCATAATTTTATGAATGAACAAAACACAAAAGGCACACAAGCCCAGCACGCGCTGGCTCAACACAAATGTGTCCGCGGGTGTGCGCAGCCAGTGTATCTGTAGCAGTAACTGTATCTGTAGCTGTAGCTGTAGCCGTATCTGTATCTGTATCTGTATCCGTATCTACGAGCCATGTATCTGAATTTGTGGCCTACAGCTTTGAATGTAATTTCACTCGCTGCCCGTCTCGAGTGCACTTCGCCATGGAAATTATGCGTGAAATCAAATGTAAATAAAAAAGCAAAAGTGCCAAAAGCGGGACGCTTTTTTCCGCTCCTCAGAGATTTTGTGCCCTGTCCCTGGTCTTCGTCTTCGTCTTCGTCTTCTTCGTCGTCGTCGTTGTTGTATCTGTCGGATACGCCGTGGCACGGTAGTTATTTTGGCGCATAGCTGCCTGTCAACACAAGTGCACTTGTAATGCAAATCAACGCGGTCAAGCCTTCGCCAACCGAAAACAACAAAAAAAAAAATTACAAAAATACAGAAAATAAGAAAATAAAACAACACACTCGAGAGCTTGGATGACGCCACACCGGACAGTGGATCCGAGAGGGGGACGGGAGAGGAGACCCAGACCCAGTGCCACAACTCGTTGCAGATGGCAATCGCAATTTCGGTTAGTTTATCTGTGATAAACAAGCGAACAAAAACTACAAAATAAATAATAAGCCAAGTTTATGTGGCATTTGTTTAGAAAAATTTGCGATCGGTCTCTAATTGAGAGACTTGCATAAGTTCGCATTGGCATCGGATTGCGTAAGGTCACCAAGACCACTGCCTGCCTGACCCACTTCCCGTGGCAGGCGGCCCAAACCTGGGTCACTCTTCAGCCGGGTGATCCATGGGAAAGCCGGCTGTTCTACTTCTCAGGGCTCCCGAGCTAAGTGCTTAATCGATCTTAATTTAATTGCTGGCGACCGTGGGCGCAGGAGGCGAAAGTGTCTCCGAAGACGACAGTCGATGGCAAATTAAATTGTTAAGTAATTTCCCCACTTGATGACCCGACTCACTCGCTCGCTCACTCACTGCCCCAAAGCCGGTGACTGGTTATGCAATCGAACAGCTGTCGTGGCAAATCAATTGAGAAAGAGTCGAGCATGGATTTGCATTGAGCTTCGGTTTGTGGTTACCACGACATATGGGATATTTTTCCTTTATATAAAATCTAACCTAATTAATATATAAAAATATATATCTAGTAAATTTTACTAATCTTTATCATCTTCTTTGTTTTACAGGCGGCGTAGCCCCTGGAACTCCATCAGCGGCCATGATCATGGAAGGGCTTGAAACCCTGGTGGCGCCCACGCATCACGCATTCCTGCTCACCGAGACGGCCGCGGCCGCTCACTTCAATGTGCTGAGCTTCGACACCTGTCTGTTCAAGACGAGCACGGCGGCCCAGAGCAGCGGCAGTCCGTCATCGGCGGCGGCCACCTACCTGAGTCCCGCCCAATTCGGTGGCAATCCCAGCGGAGCTGGCACCAGCCACAGCAGTGGCTCTCTGAACTCCACCTCAGCCACCTCCTCGTCCACATCCTCCTCGCTGCTGCATTACACCAGCGCCGCTGCCGCTGCAGCAGCCGCCTCAGCCGCCGTTGCTGCGGCCAACAACTCGGTGCTGCGAGCCCGCAATCAGACAGCCACGCCCACCCAGGGCGGTAGTCCTGGACACGTGGCCGTGCAGCCAAGCGCCGCCGCAAGCAGTGGACGCAGCTCTGCCTCGCACCTTAGCCTTCTGAATACCAGCGGCCAGCACAGTCCCACCTCGGTCGTGGAGCAGGTGGAGGCCCACAAGCAGATGATCGAGGCGCTGCCGGGCGATCTCAATACGCCGGTGACCACGTCCAGCGATATACCCTCGTTCTTTGGGCCCACAACAGTGGTGGAACCGCCACCCATTACTGGTGAGTAAAAGTCTTTTATACAATTTTAAGATACCTATATTTTAAGTTTAATAAAAAAGAAAGGTCTTCCCAAGACCTCAAATTTTTGTTAAACAATTTTCCAACTAACACGAAAAATGTTATAAAAAGTAAGATACTTCCATTTCTATTAATTTATTTCCCAAAAAAATGTTAAGAAAATTACTTAAAGTTTTGCAAAAATATATATTCCATTCGGCCTGATATTTCCAAATTATAAAACAGAACATAAATCGTGTAGACAAAAGCCTCAAAACATTTATAGAGTTTTGCTTGGGAGAAACTCGAACGAACCGTGAGTTTTCCTTTATCTGCTGCTAATGGATGCAGCTTGCCACAGCTGCCACATGCCGCAGTGGCAGACTGCAGTCGCAGTCGCAGTCCGCCTGGAGTCCGCAACTAATCCGTTGTCAGTCTTAAGTCTCAACATAAATCAGCCTCAGTGGAGTCCGCGGAAATTGTCGCTGTGCTAGGCCGGCCATATCTTGACTTACTTCTCTGCCACTCGAACATATCTTGGCTTTGTCTCTCGCAGTACATGCAGACTTGCCTCAACCTTTTCTCCTGGGCTTGCCCTGAATAACAAGTTGAAAATCAAAAATAAACATTCGAATAAGTTGAAGTACCAATTTCTGAGGCACTCTTTTTTTTCTGTTGATTTTTATTTGCACGTCTTCTGATTTGTGGCCTTTGCTTTTGCTTTTCATTTTTGATTTCTTTTTCCTCGAAGATCTCTCGTGTCTTAATAATTTCGTTGTTATTATTAAGTTATGGGGCATTTTAAGAGGTCTCCAGTTTTATATATATATTTTTCTTTGCCTCGGCCACATAAATATAAATTAATAAAATGCTGACATCCCAATGGCTATATCACGGTATAGACTTTATGAAATTTATGTCACAAATTTTGTGGCATTTTTGTTATTATTTATCTGCTTTTTGCGCTCACTTTTCATTAATGTCAAATAAAATTGAATTTTGCAATACTCACGACGGGCTGCGTTCTCATATTTCCAAGACACAAGACTGCATAATAAAAATAATAATAAATAAAAAGGCAGCAACAACGACGCTTAATTAATCTAGAAGCTAGAACAACAGCAACAGCAACGGCGCATGTATTAAACATTTCCGTTCAGTGTCAATGTTTCGAGCGCAATTTTCTCACTCGGCGGCTGCTGCCCCAAGATACGTGGATACCCCGAGAGCCATATCGGACTTGTGGATATAGCGAGCAGTACACATATACATACGTTCGGGCATATATCTACAGACATATGGAGCTGCATTTCTAATTGAATTAAGGCAAAGCAAATAAAGTATACTAGATTTGCTGCTGCTATCAAAAACAATTGAGTTTAATTGCTCTCTCTCTTCCCTTTGCCCCAAAGGAATGACACAGCCGGAGAGCACGGAGATCCATTGGAAATGCATAAAAAGCAGATACTTAAGAGATGGCCAAGATTCATGTGCGTCTAAAATATGCTTCGGATATAAAGTTCTAGCCAGAAGCCAAAGAAATGTCACTCATAAATTCTGGCCACAACCCACGCAGCTTGTCGTCTGGCCAAAATGCAAAGAAGAAAGCACAGAAATCATGGACATGGGCAATTTTCAAATGAAAATCCATTAAAACAATTTGCATGACAATGATGGAGCGGCTTTTAATCGCCAAACTTGGCAAGCTGGCCCGGCCATGTCTCACTCAAAGTCGGGCTAAAGAGTCGAGAGTGTAGACAAAGGCTCCATATTGGCCAGACTAGAATGCGTCTCCTTTGGCCCGCTCGGCCTGTCACAAATTAAACATAATTTGTTGTCCTCTTTCCATTTTTTATTGTTGTAGTTCTTGTTGCTGCTTTTTGGGGACATACATAATTTGCCCTGACAGCATTAATGGGGCTTGCAACTACACATATATGTATGCATGTGGCATGGGGTCCAGAACAATAGAGTCGCTATCGCGAAAATTTCTGTGAATTCATGCACGCTTGCCCTCAGCTGGAACCAGATTGATGTCGCAGCACATTAGGCGCACTGCAACTCAATCAATATCCAGGCTAAAGCTCAAGTCCAAGCGGCATTAATGACGGCCACGGTGGCGGCGGCGGCGGCGGCAATCGTGAGCAGCTGAAAAAAGGGGCAAAAAGAGCAGAGCTGCAAGAGATTCCGATTGCCTCCGTAATTAGTCTTCTCGCCGACACTTTTGCCTGTCGGCCCCCCAACTGCTGCCACTGCTGGCTTCTGCACTTCTGGACTTCTCCGCTTCCCGTTTGGCACGATGAGCGATGAGCGATGATGCGACCTCCCGTGTCGTTCGATTTCCGCGAAATCAAAGCGCCCAGAAAGCCCAGCTGCAGTGGCCCAATGCCAATGCCGTTCAAGCGAACTGTGATTGATATCGCAGCCAGCCGCGACGGCATGAGCAGCAGCAGCAGTGGGATGGAGTAAGCAACTAACCAGAATCCAAGAGCAAAGAAATACCATCAAATATTACCCAGATATTATTCATGACGATGAAAAAGTCCCTCAATTCATTACTACAAAAATATATTTCCATAAGTTTTTTTATAGTTCACCACCAACACACTATAATTAATATAAAATTTTCTCTCTTATGTTTTCCAGGTTCTATTGAATCCGAGGACCTGTCGCTGGAGCCCCAAGTGGTATCTGTCGCCAGTCCCGTATTATCACATTGTAGTCCATTGAAAGAGGAGCGCAGTACGCCACCAGCTTTGACCATTGTCAAGGAAGAATCAAGTAATAATAGTTGTAATATGTACCCACAACACAACAACAACACCACATCATCATCAACAAATACAACAACAACCAAACAGACAACAAGCGAAAGCCAAAACAATACAGAGGGCGTTGGCTCGCCAGGAAACAACAACAACAACAACAGCACACAATCACACCAACAACAGCTGCATCACAACAGCAACAACAACAGCAATACGAATTGCCATCACAACAGTCACCAGCAGCAGCAGCAACAACAGCAACAACCCCACATGAGCTCCCCGCAACACCAGCATCAATACCAACAACAACACCAAATATTACACCAACAACAGCAACAATTGCCACATCACCACCATCATCATCATCATCACCACCATCACAGTCACAGTCAACTCCAACATCAACACCAACAACAACAATTACAACAACAACAGGACCCACACCAACAACAGCCGCTACACCAACAGCAGCAGCTGCAGCATCAGCAGCAACACCAACAACACTATCAACAACATGCCATCCAACACCAACAGGCTAGCAAAATCTCATATCGTGGCATTTTCACTACCACAGGCAACGCCATGAACGCAGCAGCAGCCGCCGCAGCAGCTGCCCAGCAGCAACAGCAGCAGCAACAACAACTTCCCTCCCCGCAATTGGGTGTTCTGCCCGGTCCCATGTCGCCGCCCTCGAACAGTTTGGGCAACAGTTGGGGTCTGCCCAGTCCGGACAAGACCATGTTCCAGCCACCCCTCTTCAGTTTGCCCGCTCACTACGCCACTATGCAGCAGCAGCAACAGCAACAGCAGCAGCAACAACAACAGCAGCAGCAGCAGCAGTCTGCGGGTGCCGCCCCCTCGCCATATGACGACGGACGAGCGGCAGCAGCAGCGGCTGCCCAGCACGCTGAACTCCTAGGCCTGACCATGGACTGCACACCACTGTTGCTCAAGCAGCCGCCACCAACCTATGCCGGCGCCTCTGGATTTGAAGGACTCGGCCAGCTGCACAGCAGCCACGAACAGTTGCAGCAACACCAGCAGCAGTATGTGCGCTCGCAGCCCAAATACCAGTGGCTGGACTCCCCGGCGGACTACGCCCAGCAGCAGCAACAGGTACAGCAGCAGCAGCAGCAGCAACAGCAACAGCAACAGCAGCAGCAGACATTGGTGCTGCCAGGACCCACTTCATCCGCGAGCTCCAGCAATGCAGCCCTGGGGGTGCTTATACCCAAGCAGGAGAGCTATCCGGACATGCAGCCCGGCTCCAATGGCACAGGTTATTCGGCCGGATCGGGAGGCAGCTCATCGGCAGCCGCTGCCGCCGCGGCAGCAGCTGCAGCAGCCGTGCAATTGGCCGAATACAGTCCATCGACTAGCAAGGGACACGAAATACTGTCGCAGGTCTACCAGCAGAGCAGTGTGCCCTTGAAGCTGGTGCCGGTGAAGCCGCGCAAGTACCCCAACCGCCCCAGCAAGACGCCCGTGCACGAGCGACCCTACGCCTGTCCGGTGGAGAACTGCGACCGCCGGTTCTCCCGCTCCGACGAGCTCACCCGCCACATACGCATCCACACGGGCCAGAAGCCCTTCCAGTGCCGCATCTGCATGCGCAGCTTCAGCAGGAGCGACCACCTGACCACCCACATTCGCACCCACACCGGGGAGAAGCCTTTCAGCTGCGACATCTGCGGCCGGAAGTTTGCCCGCTCTGATGAGAAGAAGCGGCACGCCAAGGTGCATCTGAAGCAGCGCATAAAGAAGGAGAAGGTGCGTGGCGAGCAGCACCAGCAGCAGCAGCAACAACAGCAGCAGCAGCAACAACAGCAGCAACAACAGCAGCAGCAGCAGCAGCAACTCCAGCAGGAGCAGCACCACCTGACCCTGCAGCAGCACCCGCAGTATCAACATGCCCATCATCACCTCCTGCAGGCCGCCGACCTGGCCATAGTCACATCAAGTGCGAGCATGTAGAGACTAGAGAACTCAGCATCCGGCGTTGGCAAGGCCAGGATTCACCCGCCCAAGGTGAACCTGGCCTTGGCCCTGGATCTCGACGAGAACGCCCTCCCCTTCGAGCTGACCTCCGACTACGGCACCCTGTCGCCTCTCACCAGCCCCGTGCAGTTTAATTACGTGTGGGTCGGCCAGGAGTCCAGTCAGCCCTTCTTCTACAAGGACGGCTCCTCGGAGAACTAAGAACTAAGGAGAGCCATGGGAATCAATCGCTGATGCTGAATAATCATTAATGTATACTGAGTTGTAGTCGAAATACCGGGGTTGTGCTACCAGCAAAATCTATGCAAGACATTAAATCGTAATGAGGTTACAATATGCTACAGTTAGCCTAGATACTATATATATCACACATCCAGTAATCCTGGCCAGGATAAGAATCAAGCAAAGCAAAACAAAGTTACTAACCATACAAAGCCTAACTAAAGCAAATTAATGATTACTAATAATATTTGATATAATTGAAGTGGGAAAATATATATAACTTATGTCTCTAATACTGTGATCTCATGTGTAATAATTATTAATTTTAATTTCTTTACATAACTACACGAATAACCAGAAATAATTTTAAAAATTATAATTCTTTCGCCTTTGCCTAGCTAATGTTCATTTTTTAAAAATGCTAACACACCATCACACACGAACAAACAAACACACACACACACACACTAATTTATTGCATTTTAAAATAATTATATATACATTATTATTATTAACTTATTGTCTTAAAGGTTTAGCTTTAGGTTTTAACATTCAGAAACGTAATTGAACACACAAAATCTTAGCATATCATTTTTTCCTCTAAGCATTATAAATTGCATAAGTTCAAAACAAAAATTACTTTTAAATCGAATAATGGAATTTCGTGTGCTAAATATTATGAACGAGGAGAAGCGAACTTGTTTAACAAAACAAAAACAGAAACTTAAATTTTTGAAAAATGCCCCTTGTACTTCCTTAACTGATTCGAAATCAATTTGGCAAATGAAAATTTAATTTTATCTAATTTTACATGATATTTAAAATAAATTTACGTTCAGTCTACTGTAGAAATTTATTTCTTCTTAGTTTGTAGAACTTTAAGTTTAATTATTATATTTTTATATTATTAGTTTATTTTACTTCTCGAAATATATAACAATTTTTCAAAAAACATACTTTTTTGCTTATTATTTATTTATTATTAATATTATTATTTGTTAAATAAGTCGTTCAGAGAAGAAGGAAAGGTTTCGGCTCGCGGCCTTTGGCAATAATGGGATCGTATAGAAAGTACAGCGCGTTTCGTAAGTGTTAGACAATAGAAATCTTGAAAACATAAACTTACAGTGCAAGAAAAGCTTTCAAACCTCTAACGAATCCTCCACACATATTATATCCATGGCTGTATATATTTTCGTATAGCTATGAACCACCACTACACCTGTATAACTAAGAATAAATAGGAATATAAGGTCATGATTTTGAATCTAATGTTCAGCTTATTCTGAATGAGTCTGGCGCCTCACAAATTGTAGCCTAACGAACTTGAAACGAAGTAGAAAGTGTTGACAGAAACACGAAAAACACAAAGCTAACTAACCGCAACTCTTGTGCCACTTGACAAATATATTTGATGAAGTATACAACAAATTTATGTAGAAAGCAACGACAGCTGAAGTACGAAAGTAACGAATGGTTTGAGGATGTTTTAAATTCGAATCTATTTTAAATAGCAAAATAATGGTGAAAATATATTTTGCATAGCTGCTAAATCGGACAAAAACTAGCACTAGGTGGGAATAAGGAGAAAACCCCATAAATAGCTAATAAGGTAAAGGGCAGTGCCAATAATTGAAGACGAAAAACACAGCACACTTCTTAGGGGGAAAATGTAGGAAAACACAAGCCCCAATCTATATATTTGTATTTAGAGTTTGGCAATGTCCAGAGAGTAAGTCACAAGGTATCCAGAAACGACAAGTGAATGTGTGAAAATTATGTGCCATCAAGAAAATAATGAAGCTTATAAAACGCAGACGGAGGAAGAGTAATTATATTTAACGAAGGGATTTTTAAATTTTAAACGTTGTGATTCATATTGTTCGTTTGATGCATGCTTCAGTGTTACAAATTATTAATAACAATATTATTATTATTATTCAGTCGTAAATGAGAAAGGGGCAAAAGCTTAAGCAGAATATATCCGTAGGTGTATTTAATTGTGTACATAAATGTCTCATATAACTCGAGTTGCTTATGGACAGTTTTTCTTCCATATATATGAATATGAATTACTTGAGTGTATAAATGTATTTTATTGATGCATTCTTAGCTAGACAACAATTATTTGTAGCTAAGCAAAATAAAACCTTAGGCCAGACATTCAATGCTCAAAAGGTGAAGCTTGCAGCAGTGTTTTTTGTAGATGTCGCATTGCCGTTCAAATATAATTTGTTTGTGCGTTGAATACGTAGGAAAGTAAGTGTTTCTTAGTGTTTCTTGTGTGCACATTATCCACTTGAATAACCTCCTAAGAATTATGCATTAAGAGGCTCTCAATTCTTTAACTCTAATTTCCAAAGACTGTCTTTGTGTTTAGATCGCTAAGTCTGTCGAATCGGTTCTATCATCCAAAGCGGGGAGCTTTCGGCCTCCCGGCTATATCAGTTGTTTGCTATAAATTTAACACTAACATATATATATATATCCTTAACTCTAAGTTGATATTTTATGTCAAAGTAAATTAACAATATTCAAATTATATATATTATACAGATAAATCAAAACAGACAAAAAGACAGGAAAATATGCAAATTTGGCGAAAACACTTTTTGAACAAATTAAAACGAAATTTAAAATTTAACAAGAAATTTGTGTTTTTTTTTACTCCAAATCGCATGCTCCGCGAATTGTCTTCGGTTCTGGTCATATAAATTTGTTAGGCATTCGTTTTAATAAGCCATATCGTGGCCATATATAGCGAAATGCAGCCCCAATAAAAAGCGCAATAAAATTGAAAATAATAGCCAAAGCGGAGCGGCATCCGACGACACGGACGATATATGCCAGCACTCAAAACTAATGAAATGTTCCAAACTCCAAAGCGATTGCAGCCACCAGCTAAAGCGCTCCGCCGGCAGCACCAGGAAAGTCGACTGACCAGAAAGAAACGCTCTCCATCAGCTCCGTTCTGTCCAGCTCCCTCTTCCCTCCTCTCTCTTTCCCCCTCTCCCCACCTGGCTCCTCCGCCGCCGCTCACCTGTTGCTGACGTTGCCGGCCGGCCGAGGCCGAGGCCGACTGGGCTGCCAGCAGCGACAGGCGCATGTCGGGCCTAAAATTCTTCAGTTTCCCTGCTCGCCAAAGACGAGCAGCCGATGTCCGGAGACTTGGCAAAAGTTATGAGCGCAATTCTATCGTAAAAATGCAAAAAGGAAAGGAAAAACGAAGGTGGACTAAGAGGAATAAGAAATGCTCTTACAAACTTGAATAAAATAGGAATCTCTAGTAAAACTATATTTTTTAAAAGCTATTTTTTGTTGTCTCCAAAAAAGAAGCCAGCAAAATCGTTTCTTTTGAAAATCATTTTAAGTTGGTATAATTAAACCAATTAAATAAAATAAAGCATATCTAATTAGGCTTTGGTTTGATAGTTTGAATATCCCCAGTAAAATCTTTCTATATAAATTCCTTCTTAAAATATTATATTCCCATCAAAATCTTTCCATATAAATTCCTTCTTCCTATATAAACCTTATTCCCTTTTACAACAGTTAATTTAAAGAATTAAAAGTCGCTGCTAATAAAAACAAATTTGGAATTAAAATTCTTTAAAATGCTTTGAATATTTAAAACTTATTAATTAAATTTAGCAAGTTAAAATACTTATTGGCATTTAAATCTTCTTATTTTTGGTATTCTGGAAGAAGCTTTAACAAGAGTATCAAATAACAACGAGTTTGATTTGTTAATTAAGTTAACAGACAGTGTTTCTGTCTTAACACTTTTAAGATTTGAATTTATTCAGGTTTGATTTTAGAAGATAATTAATACTTTCGCCAAGAAGCTTCTTATAATGCTTTATCATAAATTAATTAACAATATTAATTATTATCCATGCCAGATATGATTTTATTGTTTATTTATTTGTTTCAACTACATTTTACTTTAACAACATTTTTCTTTTGGTATTTTAATTTAACACATAGAAAAGAAAAAAAATATATGAAAATCTATCTGAAATTGTTTTCAAATAAAATATAATAATTTAAAAATAACACGAATAATTCAGTCTGAAAGCATTATTATTTATCATAAAAAAATTATAAATTTAAAAGTTTTTTCTCTTGTTTAAATTCAAAGCAAATGGTTTTCCTGGGTGTCTGCATCTTTATCAATGAATTTCAAAGCCCCGATTCGAATAGGGCAGAGAAATGCAAAATGCTTTCACGGCTGCGGCTACCAAGTCTTCGGCCTCTCGACTGCCACGGTTAAGGTTCTGCCTTGACCGAAACTAGAAATTCTTGTCTGCGCAGCAATCATCATCGAACGAGAGCAGCAGCAGCAGCAGCAGGAGGAGGAGATGGGATGGGGTTGGAGGAACCAGAGCCAGAGCCAGAGCCAGAGCTAAAACTGGAGCTGGAGCCAGGAGAGGTTCGCCTTGTGATTTGTGTGCTTGCGGTACAATTTGAGCCGCGAGCTGTGGCTACCAATGGCCAGTTGTTACCCGGGCCCAGTTCAGCTTATGACAGGCGCAAACAAAATTATTCGGAATCTGGCCAACCGACCGATCGACCGATCGACCGATGGAGCCAGTGAGCAGTATATAATCCCAATCCCCATTTACCGGGCCGAATCCTCCGAGGGGCAGGTGATGAACTGTCGGCAGTCTGGGGAGGCACATGTGTAGTTGTCGTCTTAAGTGCGCCTATTTGACATGTTTAGGTGTTTAGATGGCATGCCCGATATGCACCAAATTGATTTCGATTTGATAAGCTGCCACATTTCATCTTAGCCATTCGGTAGCTTCAATATATGGACACCAATATGGCTTATCGCTCGCTCGGCCAAGATACCGGCTAAAAGAAGACGACAATATTGTGAGAGTCATGCGATTGCCGGTGGAGGTGGAGGTGGAGATGGAGATGTGCCAGTGGAAGTGGAAGTGGACCAGCTATCAACCAGCGAGGTGTCGCTGAACAGTCACTCAGATCCAGCAACTGCAACTATCAAAAACCGGACTTTGTTGTTCTTTTTTCGAGTCCACAAATAAAGGACTAGAGAGGAAGAATGTCATGCAGGCAATCTCCATACCGCCTCGGCTTAATATCTTTGCTTAACTGCTAATGAGTTGCCGTTAGTGATTTATTTCGTAAATAAATAGAATTGCCAGCAGTTAAGCCAAGTTCAACTTTGCATGCCGCATGCAACACACGCTCTCTTTATAGACACGAGCTCCTGTGACACAGTGATCCGTTCCAGACGAACGTTAACTTGCCACTGCAGACGATGAAACTTCTGGTAATTCTAAGTATTTGTATTTGTTAAGGCATTAGGTAATGAAATTTGGACAAAAGTCTTTGAACTAAAGAACCATTCAGTTACCATTGCTAAAGCAAAGGATTTTTCAAAAGCAAGACTCAAATTCTTTCATAAACATTTTAGAATATAGTATAGTTTGCACAAACAAAAAAATGGAATAAGTTTGGTTCAATTTGAACAATTTTAAGTATTTTTTAATTCTCAAAGAAGCAATAGGATGAAATTCTAAGATAATACACTCTTTAGATCGTCATATAAACACTTCTTCTAAACAAAGTCTGAAAAAAGCTGCTAGGTTTTCGGGGTATACTTCTGCTCGTAATTTTTAAGCACTTCAAACTTACCTTAATTTTAAACTCAGAGACAGAACTCTATAGTAAAATTTCTAACAACTTTTGGCTAACTGAATTCCCAGACTCTTGGCCATAGGGAGTGCCGGTTTAAAGATATGCCAACTTGGGGTTACGGACCCTCAGTGGCCAGTAGCTTGGGGCTATTAATAAACCCCACCGTATCGCACTGTCTGCGACATTTGACTAATTGAAAAGCCCTGATATATTATGGCCAGATCAGCGAAAGTTGGCGACTAGGGACCTGGGGCATTGAGGAAGCACTCACAAACACAAGCACACGCACAGAGCGGCAGAACTGCATCTGGGCCTAATCAAAACTAATTCATCATGGTTGCTGCCGATGCATTAGCAGCAGCATCTCCCATAAGGGCACACAAGAAGGCACTGGGGCCATCTGCCCCAGGTAGCCGCCTTGCCAGGCCGAAAGTAGTCTCCGGTTTGCGTATCTATGGCCACATATTTCATCGTCGTCGTTGTCATCGGTCGTTGTCTCCTCCGCCGACTCCAGGGACTCCGGGGAGCTGCACACACAGAAGCTTTCTTGGCCATAAAGAAACTAGATCAATTTAATTTGTTTTCGGGTTTCTTTTTCTCCTCGAGAGCGAGAGACCCTCTGCAACGACCGGGTTCGATCCACTTTGGAGACACTTTGCGGAAGCGTGCCACTTTGTCACATAGCATTGTGCCGCGGGCGTTTTTGCATTCGGCCAAAGGCGCCGCTAGACACTCGATGCTGGACAAGGGGACCAGGGGACACTGGTCTTTTGGTTACCGCTGAAGAGATGACAAATATTGAGAAAGTAAAATGGATTTTTTTTTAATATAATCGAAGCTAAAAGGGGTTTAAAATGAATTTTAAAATTTTTACCTTTGAAATAACTATAATAATATGTATTTATAATGCATAAATATGTAAATATGTAAATGTAGATAAATAGAAAAAAATACTAGGCTTCAACATCAAGCTTTTTTGCAGGTATTGCATCTATAATTCTCAAGTACAAATTCAGCGACAAGCTGGCTTCGCAGTAAATTAGTCATATAAGGGTTTTTTGGCTGGAAACAGAATATTAAGTATGCTAAAAAATAAAATTCTAGTCTTTTTACAAGATCCATGTATTTTTCCATTATTATAGCAGCAAAAAGCTTATCTCCTTCAAACATTTTTATAATATTATATATTTATAATGTTTAATTTCCCAATAACTTATATTTATTTGTTACAATAACAATATAACAATAATAATAAATAAAATCCATGTTACCATTTATATTTAATTTATTTCGCATCTAAAAAAACTACTCAAAATTAACAAATATATAAATTTATTCTTAGACTCTCTACCAACCAGCTAAAAAATATCCTAATTGACTGCACTACGCTCCTGTCCGAGCATCACCCAAGATCGTTGGAATGCCTAATTAATGCATTGGCCGGGCCTTCGGGACCCGCCTGGCTTATCAGTGTTTGTAATTAGCGCATTTGCATTAAAAATAGCAATAATTTCCCATAAAAGAAATGCCCACCGTTGCTATACAAATATATTAGTGCATTTCACATCTCTCTCTTCCCCCTTGGGATGCCTCTGAGTTGGCTGGCTCCTTTGGGTAATTATTGCGAAGTGACAGGAAGTGGCCCAGAATTAAAATCGAAGCATTAAATAGATAGCTGACATATCGCCAGTCGCGTCGCCGGCATCAATTAAATTTGTCTATCGCTTCATGACTCGGCGACTCCCTCGCCATCGCTCACCGGCAATTAAGAATTACCTGCCTTTTGATTTTCCAGAGTTAGGGATGAGCTAGCTATAGTGAGTAAACAATATATCAAATCTCGAAAAAAAAAAAAATAAAATAAAAAACTAGCTTTAATTAATCAACATTAATCTCGACTGCTGCAAGTTAAAAATCATAATTGTTGCTTAGTAAAATTTTAAGTTGTTTTGTTTACAATTTAAGTGATTTTCAAAATTATTTTACTTAACTCTTAAATGTAAAGAATATGCCATAATATTTATTATAAACCTCTCCAGCCGTCTCCGACTTTTTCAAATGATTGTCAGATGAAAATCGGTTTCGCCATATCTTTATATTCCAATTAATCTTAACGCTGGCTCCGGCAATTATGCTCACTAATTAATGGTTTTTTAAACAAACTTGGCAACGCGTTCTGCTCACGTTTGAGCCAATTACCCCCAGACCGAGCCACGCCCCCACCGCCCCTGGAGTGGCCAGTGCAAGGCGTGCATTTATTGATTCACAATTAATGTTGATTATCGTGATTGCACAGAGACCAAACTCCCCATCCGATCGAAATGACACGCCCCAAATTTACAGATATTTCCCCCATAGCTTGCAGGATCAGGCTCATCTCCAGGTGCAGCTCAATCCTCTCTCTTAATCTCTCAAAAATCGATGATGAGTCTTTACGTGGCGATTTATATATTTTTTCGGCCTGGCCGATCGCAAATTCAGTAGCCGTTTCGACTGCCTAATGATGGCCCCCATCGCCGAGGCCGATGAATTATTACGCTAACCACAAGCCATGTTAGCACAACTGGTCCAGAAGTCTATTATTATTTATGCGAAAGCCTGCCAACGGTTGATCGCTCAGATCGCACGGATGCAAAGACTGCGATCTTTACCGATCTCTCCGATCTCTGCGATCTTCAATCGACGATCAACAGCCGCCGTTAACCGAACTACGCGGCCATCAATCATGAAATTATTGCCGCTCCATTTGGATTTGCATTGCAAGTGGGAAAGGAAACCGGCAGAACGGCAAAATGTTAAAGGAACTTACCTTTTATCACAAAAAAGTTTTGATAATTTGATATTCTTTTCACTATACACATCATATTTAATGCTCTGAGTGTTTTCCAAACCAATTATGATATATTTTCATGGCAAATTTTGTTTTTCTTCTGATCAATAGAATAATCAATCTAGTCCACAAAATAATTATTGTCCTTCGCCCTTTAGATTTAACTTAACTTCTTCCGATTCCTTTGGTTCAAAATTAATTAATGACTGGTTCAATTAAAATTGCAACATGCCGTTGAACAAAGAACTGGGCACTGGGACAGGGACTAAGGCGATTGGAGCGGAATTCTTGTCCCTGTCCCTTTGGCTTGGCGGCTACCATGTACAACGTGTAGCTACAACTTGCGTGCGTCGTTCCTTGATGAGCAGCAGCAGCAGCAGCAGCAGCAGCAGCAGCAACAGCAGCAGTTGCAGCAGCAGCAGCAGCAACATGTGTTGGTCACTGCTAATCTGGCTGGACTTTTGCTTCAGCCACACGGTGTGTGTGTCCTTAGGCAAGCTTGGATTCTGCATAGTCATACACTGGAAAATAAAGGATAAACATAATTAGAGGTCTATAAATTCTTCAAGGTAAAAGGTATACATATCTGTACTTATCCTTTAAAGTTCAGCTGTAACCTTTTAAATGTGTTTTCATTTTAAATTGGAATTATATACTAAATATAAATGCAATCCTGTAAAATATTAATTTAATATAGAAGATTTATAAATTAATACGAAACCATAATTATAAATATTAATTGATCTATTTATAGTTCATTAAACTAGAAGATATTTGAAAATCCTTAAGAGAATAGGAAACAAATTTCGCTATTTATTAGATTTGTTTCTCATAAATTTAATTTTATTTAAAGACAACTTTAATAATCTAACTTCTTTAGCTTATTTTTCTTAGTGCAATTACGCTCAAATAATTCACCAGTGTAAAAATCAATTTAGTTTTTCCAACTGCACCACTCCACCAAAGCCTCTCGTACTTTATTTCTCACGTCCTTGGCAATTTGTGGCGAAAATGGAAAATTGCTGTTCAATTATTGGTTGCCATGTAAATTTGTTCCTTGGGCCAGATGACAAGAATTCTAATAACTTGCTTAGGCCGCGGCTGGCTTGGAGCTGCTCTGCGTCTTCTGGCTACTTACACTTATCGACCATTTAGGAGGAAATTTATTTTCGGACCTGGGTCTTGGGTCTTGGTTTCTGTTGATACGTTGAAACCAATTAGTTTGCGGAGACCACACACGCGCCGCTGCTGAATTAGCATTTCTTTACAAATTCCCCAACGGTATTTAATGTAAAAGCCCATAGATAACAAAACTCACTCTCAGAGTGTATTATCTGGAGAAATATAAATAAAAATAACTTGGGGTAATTATCACAACATACCCAAAACAAAACGAAGTTCCCTCATCTGTAAATTAGCATTTAAATTGTTGAAAGACGAGACTTCACTTTGTGTGTGTCTCGGAGGGCTGGTGCATATCTTGTGGCTTCGCTGATAAGAAGCCGAAAATGGTGCACTTATTGACAACTTTAACGAGTTGTCGACAAAACAACAACGAAACGAAACGAAACGAAATCGAAAAAGATTTCTATGCCGCATATATATAAACGTGTTTTTTGGGTCAACAAAAGCTACCAGCATAACAGACTCCTCCTGGCCTAGCTTCATATGGGGGCGATCTTCATATAAATGTCAAATTGTGGGCCACAAAACGATGCAAATTGATGGACAACTTAAAGAGTGGAAAAACAAAGACCACCCACTCACTCACCTCACTTTGCAGTTTACAGACTTTGATTAACTGCCCTTCGTTTGGGACAAATTTCAAATTAAACGCTTCACTGGCCACTGGGAAAAACGACGAGAACGATATAAATGCAACAAGTGGACGCAAGAATTTATGATTCCATTGTCTTTGAGAATGATTTCTCTGAATATACATTTAACGGTTCAATTGAGTTGTGCCCCCAGTGCGAGCCATCTTCGACCCTTCGAGCTGTCTGAGGCCAACAGCAATGCTGGAACAGCCGTCTTAACTTGGCTCTGACAACATAAAAACTTTTATGCGCATTCCTCGACTTTAAGTTCAACTCCAAGTCCAATTCCACAGCCAACAAGACGGGACAAACAAAAAAAAAGGAAGAAATGTATAAAAAACCAAAGGCAAACCGAAGTGGAAGTAAAAAAAAATAAGAAAAGATCAAAACATGACAATAAAAATCAGGACTCTGAAACGGGTCGGACTCTCTGGTCGGTCGGATGGTCGGTTGGTCGTGTGCCTGTTTTAACGCCAAAAGTGTGACATATAATTTCGAAAATGACACGCGGCAACAAAAGCAACAGGAACAGCGAAAACCCATAACAACAATTCAACAACGAGAATGTCACCAAAGCGGGACACGCAAAAGGGTCCAGCTCTTGGGCATCCAAGGAATTGCCGGGGGATTGGGTCCCAGTTCGAACTGATCATTTACTTTACGACTGCCCTTAGGTTTTGCCTTGTTTCTTTAATTTTATGCTCGTTTTAGGCTCTCATTTACTAATATTAAGCTTAGTGAATATATAGAAATAGAGATTAAAATATTTATAAAATTTTAAATAAGTTTCATCTAGCTTAGTGAAAATAGAAAAGGAGATTAAAATATTTAAAAATTGTAAATATGTTTTATCTAACGTATTCAAAAAGCAGAATAAAAGATAAAGAACACAGAGAAGAAATGTAATTTTTATAATATTTTTCATTATTCTAAAATCTAAATTAAAAGAAATATTAGGTGTCAATAAATCAGATAACAACATTAATAGTTCTTACAAAATAATGTAACTTTCGGACCAGTACTTTTGCTATTCTGAAAGACTTCAAGTCTATTTGTAAAAAACAAGTTGTAGAAGGCAATATTGCCTTTATGTATATAAAGGAAAAATTGTATTCTTAAATTGTAAAACCATTTGACACATATTCATATAAATTTCTATATTCTTTATTTAACAATAGTCAGAAAATTTTGATCTTTTAAATACAAGGCTACAGACGAGCTTCCTGCAGAGGCACACATATTCTCCTCTCACATAATATCTCATAATCCCCAAAAATAAAAGACTCCCGTCTCATACTTCCTTTACACTCGGCTTCAATCAAGCTCAGTCCAAAAAGTCTTCTGTTTTCGATTTCCACTACCAGATAAGATGCTCCCTACGATCTCTCTGGATACCGAAAAGAGCCAAGCGGAAATAGAAAAAGGGTTTGGCCCACAGCCCAGAGATCCAGTCATGTTGAGTTGTGGTGCTGGTGGTGCTGCTGTTGCTGTTGCCGCAACTGATGTTGATGTTGATGTTGATGTTGATGCTGATGTCGCTCCTTCCGCTGATCCCCAAAGGAGCGACGCCCAAGGCACTAACTGGCAACAGGCGAGAGGAAACGAAAAGAACGGAGCGTGGCGGACATCCCGACACGTCACCAAAGCGGGCTACAAAATGGCTAAAATGCATTTGCAACGCTCCAATGCGTCTGCCTCAGTTACCAACCTTTCAGCCATTCTACCTTTGTGCCTTTTTTAGCCAGACTCTGAGTTCATTACTAGCGCAACGAAAGTAACTTGTGGAAGAGGTTTCACCAAGAAAAACAGCCAAGACTTGACACGCATTAAAAGGACAGAGTTCCTTCTTTTAGGAGGTAATTGATGAAAGAGCTATGATTTTTGGTTTTTATATAATTTTAAATTCGTGAAAAAATAAAGGGTGAAGGAATTATCCAACTACAAACTTTTTATTGGAACTAATGAAGAAAAGAGTATTAACAATTATTTTCTAAGGTGGTTTTCCTTTAATAGATTTATATTGTAATATTCTCTTATATTACATTTACATTACTTTACATAACTTAGAAACTAAAATAAAAAATATTTACTAGTTTCTAGAGATGTTCCTAACTTTTCATAAAAATATCAATACCTTTATGAATCTCCACAGACCAAAAAAATAAATTTCTGACTACAGATCTATAACCAGAGATTATTTTAGTTTTGAAAAAGTCCCAATTTGAGAAATACGAAAAGGAAAATGAATTAAAAATTCCACGTTTTATAGCTAACCGGCAGACGATGCTGGCCCCCATGCTGGGCAGTCTAGTGCAGTGTCAACGTGGCCGAGATTATTTACATTTACACCTGGCCCAGGCGTCGCTATCGGACGCTGACACTGCTCCACACTTGCCACGCTAATGAGGCCTCAGGCCCCAAGAAGTTTGACATTTTGACCAGGCCAAGATACCGAAGACCACCAGCCGAGTGCGATCATCTGTTGATTTCATTTTCCTCGATGTTTTCCGCTCCCCGACGATGCTTATCAGCGGCGATTTGGTGGACACAGCACCTGAGATCAGATCTGAGATCAGTTGTGTGTACCGTTTCTTTGCCTCAATTAATGAAAATGAAAATTTCGGTCTCGACTCTCTCGCGCCCCGATGTCGTCGATGCTTATCGCAAAAATGCCGATCGTTCGAAAGAAAAAATCGATTCGATTAATGCAAATGTGTGGCTGTGAGGCAAAATAACTTACAATTATGCTAAAGTGTTGAAAACGATTTGATTGTTTGATTGGTCTTTGATTGGTTTGATTGTGGCGGCAGATGCCGCAGCTCCGCAAGCTGAGTGAAATATTAATTTCTTTACACTTGACAACGAAAACTGAATAAATTAGCTTTAGTCTATCTCATCAGGCCGGCTTGTTGGCCGGAAATGAAGCATTAATCGCCAGGCTCAGGTCAACTGTACTCGACTCGGCTCAGTTCACAATTTGTCAGGCCGAAAGAGCATCTATTCACCATTCATGGATGCCATCGATTGTCTCTGAATGAAAATTGAAAATCTCTGAGGAGAAGCCAGAGGGCAGGGGGGCAAAAGCCCTCGAAAAGGGGCCTTTGTCCGGCGAGCTTGTTTATAAATAGAAGTAAATTAATAACATAAGTACCTAATCCAATCAATCAAACTGGTAAATCACACAGCCAGTCTATAGAAACCAAACGCCAAAGCAAAGCCCAGCCAAAGGTAACCCAAACAGCATCAATAACAACAACAAGAGGAACGGGGGAACAACAGCCATGACAACGACCACTGTGACTGACTGACTACAAGATAAAAACATCAACGGCAACAGCCACAACTGCCACAACAACACACGCTGACTCCCTCCGCCGAGTCCCTCCGTAAAGTTTTGAGCTGTAACAAAAAAAATCGGATATGCCCATCCCTAAAAAAGGCAACTGAAACAAATATGAAAAGGGAAAGAGCCACATTTGTCAGAGTCTTGAATACCCTTAATGTGTATTTCCTATTATGGAGCTTCGGTAATATTGTGCTTTCAAAGAGTGAGAGAGACTATCCAGAATCCGGAGAAAAGGTATGCAAATGGGTGTAAAGTTGGAATGGAACTAAGGTTGATTGATTTGAAAGCGTAGCTTTTGGCCTATAAGACTCATTCATAAATGAGATAGTTTTCACTGATTAAAAAATATGAACAACAGGAATTGGAAAATGTTTAAGTATTGACATATTGTTGTGTTACTAATGGAAAACATAACTAGCTTATTTAGTACAAAGACAAGGCAATGAAATAAAATAAAATAAAGAAGTAACCCTCAGCAGGGATTTAAGCCCTTATCTTTAGCTCACAGATCTAGAGTTCTCCAAATGGTATTTTCCTGATTTTTTTTAATGAGAGAAAGAAATTATGACTTGACTTATGACTTATTATTATCTTACAAATGCATTTAGTTTATTATAAGAAGATATAAAGGAAAAAGAACATGAAACAACCCGCACCTGGAATTAAGCCCGATATCTCCAGCTTACAGATCTAGAAATGCTAATTTCTTTACTTTACAGATCTAGTTCTTGATATGGATAATGTTTCTAACTTTTGTAAATTATGAAGAAACACTTTTAACTTACGGATCTAGAAATGCTAATTTCTTTACTTTACAGTGGAAGAATGAAAATAATGGAAGTAATGACTTATTATAATCTTTTTTATGGATTAAGTAGCTCGTTCGTTTAGTGAAAAAAATGGAACAAAAGAAAACCAGACCCAATGATTGAACATGATATCTTCAGTTTACAGATCTTGACTTCTTGTTAATGATATTGTTTTTAATTTTTTGTAAAATACAACTTCTTAAGCTGCTAAGCCAACGCCTAACAGGTATGCAACATTTTGTAGAAAGATAAAGTGTCAGGTATTTCATAGTCGTTGTACGTAATTCCCGTTCAAATATACTTCCTGGTAGAGTATAGTGTATATAAATAATATTATTATCATGAGCAGAGTAAAATATTTTTTATATACCCTTATTTCGTGCGCTTCTTTCTACAGTATATAGAGGCATGTTGAGTTGATGTTGATGCTGTCGCCCGGCGACATTGCGGAACTGTAGCCGACATTCAGTCTTTGGGTCTTCGGTCGTGGGTCTCCTCCCCTCCCGAACCCCGAACCCTCTGTCTGCGGAGGTCCGTTTGCTTTCATTGGGTTCTTCAGTCCAGTTTTTTGCCTGATCTGAAGCTGAGGCTGAAGCTGTGCTGATGTTGCTGCTGCTGCTGCCGCGGATTCACACCCTCACCCACCCGCCGCTGTCCAACCCGTCCCGGTCTGGCCAATCCTTTTTTTATTTAACTCTTTTTTTTCGCTTGACTCGACTTGGCTCTGGGGTCTCTCGCTGTGGCTCTTTTTATGAATATGAATGGCTTAGCACGCGCCTTTTAAGCCACCAGCTGAGATGACTTGTGGCTTTTCAATTTCTCGTTGTTGCGTTTTGCTCTTTTACTTGTCGATCCGATGCCGAGCTTGGCCCCCTCTTGTATGTTTGTAGGAGCGTCGTCTCTTGTATTGATTATTTTATTTCCAACGTTTTGGGTTTTTTTTCTCCATATATATATATTTTTTTTTTTGAGTTATTGAGTACTTGACGGTCTGTGGGCCTCCGCTTGTCTGGAGCTCTGAATCAGGTCTCTCCTCGGCCTAATGACTGGGCGCAATTTCAACTTTTTACTCCGAGATACTTGACTTGGCGCATTACTCGAGATTCTTTTGTCTTAGAAATCATCTAACGGATAAATGCACTACTTGGGGTTAAAGTTTCTAATATTCGCAAAAGAGTATCCACTACTGGATCTACGTATCTTTCTATCTTCCTGCAATTGCCTTTGACAATAATGTTGTGATGTGCGCCGGAAATGAGTAATCAAGATTATGCGATATTAGCAAAAATAGATTTTCGATTTCGGGTTACGAGCATTGATTGATGAGGTGAGACAGCAGCAGCAGCCAGCCAGCCAGACACACAAGACTCAAGATTCAAGATTCAAGACTCGAGATTTTCTGTGTAAGCCGAGGCAGCAGTTTGATTTTGAAATTCGATTCGTTATGGCTCATAACTCCTTCTGTATAAGTCACTCGAATAATTTTTGGAATGCAATTAACTGCTGAATTATGAAGCATTTCGAGCAGGTGAAATGCTAGACAGTATAAGCCAGCGATTTACGGAGCTACACACGCACCGGGGGAAAATCTGGATAGTATCGCTTTCCCATATCGTTTTTCCCCTTCAACAACAATTCACAGAACCCGCAGTACTGGCCCGAACTGGGCCGCGAAATGAACTTAATCAAGTAATGACCGGGTTGATGAGGAGCGGCCACATTTCTTATGCCGTTGCACGCCGGTAACATGAGTAATACAACAGATACAGATCAGTAGCTAGACAATAAAACCAAAGCCCAGACATGGCTTGGCCCATTGCCATTAAAGCCGACTTCGACTTCGACTCCGATACGACTCGCCTCTCCTCGGGCCCTTCTAATTGGCGCGTCGTCCAGTAAACACTAAAAGAAAGAAAAAAATGACCGCCTCTCAAAGTGGGGCATAAAACTCAACATTTTATGTAATGTGTTCATTAGAGTCGATAGCCATTCGCCTCATCCTCCGCTGAATAATTGATCCAATAACACAGCGTGCCGTTGATTTTTTACAATCCAGCGATAAACTTTACTATCACTGATCGATATTATCGCCAAATAGTTATTAATTGAGGCGTCTTCGGTCCAGAATTTCCTCAAGCCTTTTCCTTTGTCTCCTGCCAGCTCCGTTTTATGTCCATGCGAATTACCTTAATTTCTCAATTTGCATATTAAAAATCGGAATTTTTATAGATCTACATATGGCCAACGACACGAAAACGTTTTTCTGGTATTTTGTCCACAACCCCCATCAACTGACCGACGGAGATCCCCAAGAAAAAAAATAGATATATAAAAACAAACAAAATCGGAGAGAAATTAACGATCTAACCATATTGAAAACCTTTAGACAAGGCTCATAAAAATGTTGGAACCATCAAAATGGTAAATGCTACACAATGAAGGTTTGGAAAGGCATCTGACTATTTGACGATGTCTTTATTTTAATTGTTAGGCCCTTGAGAGAGGCACTAGTTGGGTATATTGAACTTAAGATTATTTTAAAAATGTATTTGTAAGCTAAAAAAGTTAAGATTAATCAATCTAAAACAAATTCGTGAACTTTACCTTTTCGCTCCCATTAACAGTGAGACGAAAATTCGAACCAATTTTATATATTTTATTTTATAACGGCAAGGATATGGTTGACTCAAAAAACTCTTAAATTATTTTGTCAAAATTTAAATCAAACTGTACTACCGATACTACCTTGTAATAATATTCCAGGGTATCCATGAACACCTCATTGTCGGACATAAAAGTCCACTCCTCCCGCATTTCGTTCCCAAATTAGTGTCGAAATTGGTATCGATTTGATTGCATTTTTAGGTGTAAATGGCAATTAGCTTGATGAGTGCGTGCCTAAAACTGGAAAATAAAAAAAAAGAAAAGATATCCCAGGGGACGCGGGGAGCTGCCCCGCCTGGCTGGCTGTCTTCTAGGGCGACATTGTCACTAGACTTTAGGCCTGTCATCTGGCCTGACAGTTCGACATACTATAAATGCCACACGCACGCCCAAAGCCAATCCCAATTGCCTGCTGTGGCCCGATCGGGTCCGGTTTTGGGTCTCCTGCGCTATTTCTGGCTGTCCTGGTCCTGGTTCTGGTCCTGTCCCGTCCCCTGTCCTCTTCGGCACTTTCAGTCATAAAATCGCAGAGAGATGCGCTTACAGTTGCTATCATTATTATTATTACTTTTATTATTATTATTAGTGGCGCAAGGCATAAAGTAACCAAGTCAATGACGGATCATTAAGCTTCAAACAAAATGTTTGTCCATTCGCATTTTCCAATTGAATTCCCGCTCATAATCTGGGATAACATTCCGTAAGCCCCTCTTAAGTTCCAACTGCATGAATACGTGTTTTATGCAACGCAAATTGCACGCATAAATCATAACCAACAAGTGGCCGGAGGCCTTTTTATCAAAGTTCCTTAAAGAGTGCGAAGAGATTCCACTGGACTGATAAAGTTTAGTCTGACTTTGAGAACTTGATTTTATTTTAAATGAAAATGTACAAGGTTAAGTTTAATGACCGGAAAAAAAAGGAACAGGGGTTTCAAAGATTAAGAATTTGGAATTACGCGGATTTTTAATAGAAAAATATCCATGGAACTTTATTTATTTCGGTTAAATGTAATATTTATACGTAATTGTTTAAATTCCCTTAGCATATACCTTTGCCTCGTTTTACTTGATTTAAAAAAGCTTTCTTTTAAATGACTTGTTGGTTTTTTGCTTATTATTTCTATAAAATTATATCCAAAATTAAAGTTTTTTAAGGTTACACTTGATGTAAACTTAGTTAAAAGTATTCAATGCAAAGGAAAACATATTATTTACATAAAATAAACATTCCAAACCTGATTAACATTTACTTCTTTTTTAATATTTATTCATTTTACCTACTAAATACGCAAAATCTGTCACTAAACTCTTATTAAGATCAAATGTATCATTGGTCCAGCCCAACTTAAGCCAAATAACATGTATATTAAGAGTGTGAATAATGTGTGTAATCGCTGGCACTACTTAGTAAGACAAAAAAAAAAGGAAAGACTTCTTTTTTTTACCTCTTTGAACCGACAAAGAAGTGCCATTCAAGTGAAATCAGACAACAAATTAAATTCCTGGCTCATCAAAGACCTCCCAACCGCCGCACAAGATCGGCGGACACTCGTCGAGGCCGCCAGTAGCTCAGGCTCCAGGTGAGACCGCGAAGATGGATGCAGGTGGCAGCCCTGGGGGCCATCAAATTACCAGTGTTGGCCAAGCAGAGCCGAGCCGAGCCGATGGCCCTGCTAATAAAGCCGTAAAATTAAACGCCAACAGGCCAGGAAAATGGCCAAGCGTCCGTGCTGGCCAAGTCAAGAGGGGCAGTGATAAACGCCCAGAGATGTTTTGAATTGTTTATTCGCGTGCAAATAATTGCTGCGGCTGGTTGGCTGCTTGGTCGTCGGAGTCGGGGCCGATTGTCTTGGTGATTGGCTGCGCATTGTAATCAGCTGGTCAAGCTCCATAATAACCAGCTTCCCGTGTTGAGCACTGCGGCTGCCGGGGCGTGGAGGCGTCAAATGGCCCACCTAATGAGCCGCTAATGAGAAAGCATCGCTGCAGGTCCCCACCGATTAAATAGAGATACTCCTGATACTCCCAATCCTTGATTGTATCTGCACTCGAATCTTGGATATTGGGAAACCTGCATAGTTCGAGGGGCGGTACTTTAGCAAAAAAAATAATTAAAATATTTACCAAAATGCCAGCAGACCAAATCTCAAGGCATTTAAACGGGTTGCGGCCGAAAAACGAAATGTAAACGCCCCAAATGCGGGCAGGCACAATTTGTATCTGTATCTATGTATCTATGGGTTGTATCTGCACTTGTATCTGGCTGTGGGCCCACCCGACGAGGCCATAAACGTTTCGAGCCCGGCCAAAGCCAGCAAATGAGTGAAGAAATAAAATCTTAAGCACTTGTTGATTGGGTTAAGTAGAGTACGATAGAAATTGCCTAAAACGGAGTTCATTTTTATAGATCATTTAAATCAACAATGTGAACTATTTCGTGCTTTAAAAACTTTGATTAAAAGCTTTTTATTTTAAAGGGTGAACAAATATTTGAGTAATTTTTAATACTGTAAATTAATTTTGTTAAGGGGGGGCACAGAGAACTTTAAAGATTTAAATGTATATAGAACTCAAGGGATTTAAATGATTACACCAATTGATTTTGTCGCAGTTTGTCACTTAATTCGTGCTTTGAAGCAATTAATTTTTGTTATAGGTAAAAATTTTACATTAAATCATATAAATTGTGTAAAGTACAAGCTAATAGAATACTTAATTATTTGAAAATATTTTTTTGAAGTGCCAGAATGTTACCTACTTAAGAAAGAACATTTTATTTAATTAAACACAATCTTTATAGATATTTGAAGGTGGTAGAAAAAACTCTACAGTTAGAAAAAATAAACATTTTAAAAGATATTTAAACATAAGGTAGAACACTTTATACTTATTTTGTTACCTAAAAATCTTCTTTGTACACTTTTAGACACATTTTAAAGTGATTAACTTGTAGCGATTTCTGCAGTATCCTAATTTAAGTATTTCCTCTTTAAAAATTAATTTCATTAGAAACAGCCTTTGACAAATTGGTAGCCTGGATATATACATAAAACCATCCACAGATCTAATCACATTCACATCTGGGGAGGGGCTTGCGTTGCCACCCCAAAGGCCAACTATTTTTTATTCGCCTCTTCGAGCGTGTCCGAACTGTCAGAAATTGTGAGAACTGCAACGGTTGTCGACAACAGCAATAAACCAAAGAGCCAAACGGAGCAAAACTTATTTAATTAACTTGCGTCAAAGGCTGTTGAAAAAAAAATATTAATAAAACATTTCAATTTTCATATTTTCCAGCTGCCAAGTGCCTGTATCTCCCTCTCACTGTTATCACAACGTTTTCTTTCACGTTCCCATTGTGAAACGTGTTTTCTAGCAATCGCTTAATTGATGCCAAAGCGAAATGTTTTGGAAACAAAAGCCGAGATATAAGCAGGCAAGTGTCATAAATAAGTTCCCAAACAACTCGTCGGCTCATTAGCGACAAGGCTTTTGGGGGCAGCCGATCTCTGAGGAAAGCTGTGATGGCATTGGGAAAAGTCCAACTGGACCGGAGCGAGGCAAAGTGGTGTGTCCCCGTCGATCAGGTAAGGCCCCATGCCTGGGTCCATAAAACAAAATCAGTTTGAAATGAAAACATATCCATGGCTCGTTAGCATCTGATCTCAGCAGGGTGGTAGCAGAGCCATAAGTGTTTCTTTTTTTGTGTGGAAAGTGGTGCATCAGGAAATTTCAATGAAATTGTAGAGGGAAAATATTTGGAGGAAGCTAATATCGTTTTCATTAGAGATCAGAGATCGTAGAACTCCTTAAGAGTTAAGCAGGATTTTAACCTAATCAAGATCTCCTGTCATCCATCTGTAAGATGCTATTCAATGATCCAAACTGACACAAAACCTACTCCTTGGTAGCCTACAAGGACAGGAGATCCTTGCTTTTAAATGGATTAGCTTTACCACGATTATAATCATATATATAAAAGAAGCCCTTAGGCTAGAACCGATCTCTAAACCTCTCCATATATTATGTTTCTCCGCATAAGGAAGCTTAGCCCGGCTTTAGCTATAATTAATCTTAAGTCTATCAGGTGGCATCAAACCAGTCTGTATGGACTTCTCTTCTTGCTAATTGGCCGCCTGCCATGTGCCGATTTGTCATAGTCACCGACTCCACCACGCATGCGCCGCCACGCATGTGGCACCAGGCTCCCCCCCCCCCTCATATACCCCAACCCTGCCACGCCCCTGGAGTCCCCCGAACGCCCCTTTCGATTGGCAAAGCCACACGCAACAGCTACACGATTTTCAACAACAAAATTTGTCATATGTGACGATGGAAGCACGGCGTCGGTTTAGCTTTTCTTGAACACCGCCTCAACCTCCTTACCCCCTTTTAATTTTTCCGCATTTTGTGCGTTTCGGGGGCTTTGGGCATTTTGTCAGCGGCAACGGCAACGGCAACGGCGACCACCTTTGGCGGCCATGGAATGCAAACAAATTTGTGAACACGACGCAGTTTACAGCTCTGTGCCTGCGTCTGTCGCCGTGGCCCACCCATTGTTATAATTATTGGGCGCCCATGTGCAATTGACAATTTAGCTCTGGTTCTTGGCTTTTCCGGCCTGGCATTTTGTGGAGCAAATCCACTGGCGATGGCCAACCGTAAACAAGGGGACAACATGTGTTGAAAGCCGTTAGTAGACAGCTGTTGGGCGAAGAGAGATCAGCCATAAATTTATGAAAAATTTGGCATAAGGAATTTGGTTAAAAATTATGATTATTTTGTATTTACTATTATTATTATGTCACATTACTCTAGCAATTGGCTAGGAGTCATATAAAGACAGTTACCTGTTGTATCTTCTTTCAGTAACTAATAAAAAGTTAAAAACCAAACTAGGACTACTCTGGTAGAGCTTCCTTTCAGTTAACAAAGATAGAACCTAAAACTATCATATAAAAGCCCAACATATACTCCTTTCTTAACCCCTATATGCTTGTAGCAGTCTCTGGCTCACCCACATCGCTTGAAACTCACGAATGCAAAGACCTTAATAACTTTTGCGACCTCTGTCTGCCCTTAGCTCTCATTCCTTCCGTCAGTCAGAGACACAGTCCCAAGTCCCAGTCCCAATCCCAGTCCAAGTAGAAGTCAAAGCTAGAGCTGGGAAATCGGGATTCCGACTTGTCCAGTTCCCTGAGCGCCCGGCCACTAATTCGTTTTCACACTATTCATGCATCGGACAGGTCGAAATGGCTGGCGGCGCATTGGCAGCGCCTAATTTCATACGCCAGTCTTAGGATCGGGCCTCCCCTTGGTCCATGGAGCACCCGTTTCCAGGCGGCTAATATTTATATTTGCCCTGCATTTCTCACTCTGCCGATTGCCAGCGATTTGATAAGCAAATGGAAATGCGGACCAGGAGAAAGAGACCATGTATGGCAGCAGAAGGAGGAGGAGGAGGAGGTGTCCCAGGCCCCGACGATGGCGGCGAAAGGTGCAAATAAATAATTTGCAGTAGCCAGGCGGCGACTCCGACCCACTGTTGGCCAACCTCGGTGGTGCCCCCCCGTACGTACTCCTCTGAGCACCCGATCGACTGAAAAAGCGACGGCCAGACAAATATTTTATTGCAAATTTGCTGATATTGGACGACAGGCGGCCACTGGAGCAGTTTGTACTGCTGCTGCTGCGGCTGTTGTCCGGCTGTTTTGCATATTAAATTTATTTTATTGAATATAGGCAACGATTTACTTAGATATGCGAGGCGGGATTGAGGAGTTATGGCTGCATTCATTTTATCATTATATATATTTGTGGTCCTACAATAAATCAATATCGGGGAGGGAACACAGGGGAAATCGCTAATGGTTTGAAATCCTTTAAAAAAATCAGTCTAAAAGTATACAATAGAATGTTTAAGATAGCAAATTTACTATTAATTGGTAATTGTAACCTTTTGAGGCAGAGTTTTGGAGTTTTCTAGGAATTTCAAAACCTAAGATAGTGTCTTGACACCCCTGTTTTGAATTATGCTGAACCAAAAACTTTTACTTTATTAATATATAAATCCTCCTTATTTTCAAACTTTATTCCGATATCCTTTGACTGGAATAAGTATAATTAATTTGGACTAGTTTTATATAACAATTATTTATTTTATGAGTTCTTATTTATGAACCAAAGATGTACGGGTTGCCGCAAAAGTTACAAGTTTTTAATACCTTAAAGAAAGGGTTCTAGTCAGCGTGCTCTTCATGAGAACCCAATAAATGTAGTTTTAATTCCCACAAATTTAAATGTCAAATTCTTTAAATAATTTTAAAAACTCTTAACAATATTAACAAAATAATAATAAAAAACCTAAAATCCATAAATAAAACAAGGAAACTTGCAATGTTTCTATATTTTCATCCTTGCGCTCCTAATGGATTTGTTCCTCGCTCCCCCTACATAGGAGGAAGTTTTCCAAACCAACCTCTAGCTGACCGGCGCACATGGAGTTTTCCAGCTCATTGTGCTACACTTTCCTGGTGGGTTCCCCCACCCCCTTTCGCTTGGGGGGCCGCGGGGCAGCGCATAATTGCCATCGGATTCGGAGGCCGTGGAAGGAGGCCCAGCGGGCGATGAATTATTAATTGCCGTTGATTTGCATTGAGATTTGCTCGGTCTGGGATCATTACCGGGACCGGCAATCTTGGCCAGCAATGGACCGCATAGTGTAAACATAATAATCAACGGGCATTATATGCCGATATATGGCGATCGGCAGAATGCGCTTTTGCAAAATGGCCGCCGGTCAACGCGGCCCCCAATTGACACCTGAGCGGCCGAGTTGCCTATTATTGCTATTATTGTTGCTCCCGCCGGTCCAGCAGCTGTAATTGTTATTTATGCACTTGCATTTAGCCGCGTGTAATGGCCGGCCGGCCGATCGTCATGCCCCCTGGGATGGGCGTGTAACGCCGGGCAATTTGCAGCACACTGCGCCCGATTACATAACCGTTCCAAGCGGCCTAATTGTGGGGGGGAAAGCGAGTACAATGATGTCCAATATTAAATTGTATTGGTCCAGTTAATAGCAGCATTGGACAGGAGCTAGGGTTCCCACATGTATGGCGATGCTATATGCAGTTTTTAGCCAAATTTTAGGGCATACTTTTGTAAGTTTTTAGTCGCTATTAACGAATTAAAAAATTAAAGGAAATTAGGTAGTTCTAATAATGAATGGAAAGCTATGGAAAATATAACAAAGAAAATAATTGAATGATTGCTTTCTCTATTCTTATTTCTTTACTCAAATAAAAGTCGCGTAATTTTTGTAATAAAACTTAGAAAGATTACGGTCATTATCATTATAAGTTTTATTTCAAAATCCACGTGACTTTTATATAGTATAGTATAGTAAAACAATTAAAATACAAAATAATTATTATTGTTGATTATAATTTTTTTTGTTCAAATATTAGGATTATTATTGATTTATAAAATATAACTCAATTTTAATCATTATTATTAATGAATATCGTAAAAATCCTAAATATAAAAATCATCTCGAAAATTTATAGATTATCCAAGAAGGATTCACACGATATTATCCTTTTTGTTCTAAGTGGATTCTAAGTGGATGATTTTTTAACTTAAACATTTTATTGATAGTCTTTACCTACGGTTCCTGAAAATAAGTAAAATAAATCCACCAAGTAAGGTTCTTAGGATTACCTATTATATTTCACTTTCAGTACTATAACATAAATCAAATATAAAATGTCAATAAAATTAGTATTATTAGCGAACTTTTAGTTATTTAGATAGATAGATAGTTAAATATTTTCCTTAAATATTAATGGATATTTCCCCAAGATATTGGTAACGACAAATCCCAGACAAAAGGGAAAACGGAAATGCCACAAAATCGGATAAGATAAATAAATAGACCGCCTTGGGTTTTGGGCAGGGCACACGCGCTTAAGTTGTTCAACTTGAGCTCCTGACGAGAGGATTCGAGGATGACTACTGTGCAATCCCTGGAATTTCAAGCGGGATAAACAACAAAGCCGACGAAGACTTAAAAGAACCAAACAACACCAACTCCAATACCAGCACAGAACGCTTTTGTTGTTGCACTTAAGTTGTGGCTAAAACGCGGTGTGTTCGCTTGTCAAAATTGCAGCAGCATCCCCCTACCCCTACCCCAGACATTAACCCCTACCCCTACTCTGCCCCATTCTCGCTGCCACCGCTGTTGTTCTCTTGTGTTAAGAAGCCACAAGAGATGACGCAGTCGAAATGGGTAAATGAATTAACCCTTTTACTTTGCACACACATGGCCAACGGGCAATACAGTGGCTACAACAACAAAGGGCTCCACAGATTTGTTATTTTCCTGCCCCTTGTTGCAGTTGTTGTTCTGTGTTTTTTGGCCAACAAAACGGATTAATCTACGCCTGTGGAAAAATATTTAAGTAAAATACTATTTTATTAATTCTATAATAAGCTCAATATTATTATTTATTTGATTAATTTTTTAATCATTTTTACCTTATTGTTTATATTAAAAAAAATGCGCCTTAAAGTAAAAGTGAAAGCATCACCAAATTCGAACAATTTATTAAAAACTTAAATAACAAAAACTGTCAAAAATTTAACACAGTTTACTATTGTTCAAGTCTTGTGATATTCAAAGCTTAATTTTTATAAAATCATTTAATGTGAAAAAATTATTCAAAATTGAATAAATTCCTCTTTAAAAATTATATGAAATATATGAAATTCTGATAAATTAATCAGCTTACAATTTGATTATTATTATTTATTATTTGAATATTCAATATTAAATCAAGAATTTATTATAATAAGTAAATTTGTGACAATTTAGGAGAATCCAACTTAAAAACTTGCTCTTAAGTTATATGTATTTTTGTTCTGGCCTATTTAATTTTAAAATTCTGGATGATGCTAACATTTTGGGCCTGCAGTCGACTGTTGTGTGTGTACACACATTTATTTAAACGCTGGCCGCTTGGAGTCCATGGAGTCCTCCACCTCCCAGCACTTGAGCTGAAGCACAAGCACGGTGGAGAATTGCGCGTAAATTCGTTGCGGTCTCGCGTCATCAACTTAATCGCCGTCAACAGCAGTCAACAGCATCAAACTGGCAGGCAAATGTTGCTACTGTTTCCAGCAACCGGCGACCGGCAGGCAGGCAGGCAGGCAACCGCGCAACCGGGAGACAGACGCAGTCCGTCCGGCAACTGAGGCCACAGAAGCACCAGCAGCAAATGTGAAGTGTGTGTGTGTTTTTTTTTTTTTTATGATGAGCCGAGCCCAAGCAGCGCTTTCCAACCGAGAGGACGGACGGACGGACGACACCGTCGCCACAACAAAAGCGTGTCGGTTGGGTTCAGTAATGGGATGTATCTATACCTTTGCACCTGGATGTACACACACTTTGTTGAACTCTTCTTAGCACAATCTGTGGCAAAACCAATGTTTGCCAAGGTAATAAATAGAACAAATAAAACAAAAAATTTTGGCAAAACTTTTAAAAAATTTAGATTTGTTTAGGCCTGATTTTTTTACGCATGATTTTTTCAGGCCTGACTTTTTCAAGCCTAATTTTTGAAGACCTTAGTTTTAAGCCTACTTTTTTGGCATCATTTTTCATTTATGCATTTTTCAGGCCAAACATTTTTTTAAGCCGGCTTAGTTACATATGTATATTTTTTTTTTTAATTTTCCGATCGTTTATATGGCAGCTATATGATAAAGTCTTCCGGTCCGTCATATATATAGTAGTAAGACTATATAGAAGACAATATGCAAAGTATCAATCTAATAAATTTAAAAGTGAGAAACTATGCAGTTTGTGTAGACGGACGAACAGGCGAACATTGATCGACTCGGCTGTTGATTCTGAACAAGAATATATAAACTTTATAGGGTCGAAAAGGATATATCTCCTTTACTGCGTTGCAAATTCGGACTAAAATTATAATAATACAATTACAAATAATTTAACTATTTCGTTTTCGGCACTTAAGCTAAAAAATATGCAAAATGTAAGCTTTAAAACTAAAAGCTTCTATCAGCAAACCAAAATAGTAAATACTTAAATTATTCGTAATTTATTTTTTTATTTTACGTTTATTGTAGTCTATTAATAAAATAAATAAATAATAAACAAGATTAAGTGAAATAATAAATAAATACATTTTTGGAGTTAAAGGTTCTATCTTCAATTTTATCTCGCGAGCTTAAGAGTAATTTTTGTTTTTTATTTTCTAATACCTCTTATCCTTCTTTCCGATTATATTATATTGAGTATACTTATACTCAAGTCTATTAACTTTTTAATAAATTCAAGACTAGGCCAAACCTGAAAAAATTTTATCTGCGTTTAGGTTGTCACCACATTCGGTAGCCTTGAATAAACCACAATTAATCCTCGAATTCTCTGTCAATCGTACTACATAGTAATCAATTACATACAAAATGACTTACCTAAACCAAATCCGACCGGTACTCTTCCTATTCTACATGGTGGAGACGGTGGTCAACATTATCCTGATCCACTTTTACCTCACCGCAATGGAGTTTATTCGTACAACCGAATTGATAGATACTAAATATGTGTGGTACTACAGCTACCTGGTGTTCTTCTACGTCTTCACTGTGATGACTCTGTTCGCCAGCGTGAAGGTGTGTACCAAGAACCAGCCATCGATCCTCGAGGAAGTCCTGCGACCGCTGGTGGCCTTCGTTGTCTATACGATATTAACATTGTTAGCTTTGTACGACGCCGACACGGACTTCCCCTATATGTTCCCCAAAACGAATAAAGAGGATATCTTGAAACCGGATGAGCCCGTGACACCATATTTCAAATTACTGCGCAACCAGGCTACGGCCTCGCTGGCATGCAGTGTGATCTATCTGTTGCACTGCCTCATCGCTCTGGATGTTATGCTATCCAACGAGGACCCGGACAGCGAACAGGAGAGGTTGTCTGACGATTACGATCTTATGGATAAGGTTGAGGATGACTATCAGCCGGTGCGGCTGTATGTAATGGGAACTCACATGCAACGCTGGCTGGAGAGCTTCAAGTGGTTCCGGGACTACATCAGCGAGGGTGCAGAGGACATCTGAGTGTCTGAATCAAAGGAACTATACTTGTAGACTACTAAATGCAACAAATCCTATTAACTAAAGCTTACTGTTGCCGTAGTACCCAAAGGATTTAATAAACACTCGACAGTACATATCTGCATACGTAATCCTCATTATGTAACAAGAACTAGCCAGGGCATCCTGTCCCTCGATAATCATATGTAGCCAGTACCAAAGGCGTACCCATCGCTGTTCCTATGACGTCAGTGTGAAGCAACAGTTACGGGCTGCATTGGGGCAAAGCTCATTTCATTGTCGTCAATGTGTCAACGATAAGCAGCTGGGGCCTTAGCCATACGTACTTTCATGCATCGCTATCTGTATATATCCCGCGGCAGTGCGCAGGTCCGGAGCCGGAGCCGGAGAGCGCCAATCGATAAATTATGGGGCATGGAGCGGCAGTCAAGAGCAAGGTAAAGCATTGCCCTGGCAGCTCGACGCTCGACTGGGTGGTGGCTGTTGGGTGTTGGGTGTGGTGCTTTCATTCATAAAACTTGTGTACTAAACTTTAGATGTACATATACATATGCCCAGAGCCCGAGAGCCTTCTCTCCGTGAACTTACTCAAGGCTATTTTTAACGCAGGCCAAACGGGCTGCCTCCGGCCGGATGTGGCAGGTCCTAGAGAAGTTTTAGCTTATGGCTCCCGCAAAACTATGCAAGGCTCTATGGCTATGCAATTACTGAGTCAGCCTGCAAGTAAGCAACGAATATCTTCACAACTTTTCACATTAAAGAGTCACATAAGAATAAGAAACTGATGCAATCTTATGTGAATTATTGAAGATTAGGGAAACCCCTTCTGGCAATATCTCTTCCTGTCTCTGAAATGTTTATATTCACAGCTTTTTATGTATTTATATATTAATCAAACAAATTCAAAGTAAAATTAAAATTTTAAACATTTATTCATATATTAACTATTAAATTTAAGGTATCTCACAATTCGGTAGAATTTTCTTATTTATAAACAAATATTATACCGATTAATATTCATTTAAAGAGTAGAATGCTCACCTTAAAACCTTTGTATTTTTGTTTAAAGTATTATTTGGTTACAGGACATCATATGAATTCTTTAAATTAAGAAATTAAATTTAAGAAATTGATAATTAAATTGATAAGGATATTCCCGAAGCTAAAATTTGTTTAATACTACATTCGTAGGCATAAACGTTTGTATTTAAAACAAAAATAAATAAATATTTTCTTAAATGGTGGAAAAACTACGCTTCTGTTCAAATCCATCGTTGTGCTTTCTCAAAAAACGGTGTTTCAATTTAAAATCAGTTTTTGAAGTTGGAGAAATCTTTATTGATCTCTGATGTATACCGATTTTGACAATATACATCGCATATATACTCAACAGACAAAATCTCAGAGGTCAATAAAGAATTTCCTAACTATAAAAATGGATAAAGGCAATGAATAAAACCATAGTCAAATATGCAAAATAGTTAACAAAACAACTATTTTTTGTATCTTTATACGTTAAATATTCTTATAAAGGTTTAATTTGAGATATCCCTTTGGCAACACAACTTTCTTCAGTAGCTTTGGGATTTCTAAAGTAGTAAATTAAGGGCTCCATTTACGCGTTGGTGTCCGGTTAAGCCAGAAAATGGAATTATCCACCAAGCTGGCTTTAAATGCAACGCTGGGCATAAATCCTAAAGAATTGTATTTAACAGGGAGGAAACGAAACGAAAAACGTACTTTCGCCCACGCTGAAAGCGAATGTGAAAAGTACATAAATGCGAAAGGGAAAATCGATAAGGACGCCATGCCGCGGGAGCGTTGTGTCCTTGAAACCAAAAAAGGGAAAGAGCCATTCATGAAATTGGCTGTGGTTTTCATGAATGAAAATGGCCAGCGAGGAGTCAGGGGCGATTCGTTTCGGATTTTGGTGAGCATGCGCCCAGCTCTCGGGGGGTTCGCTCTGGGCCGGATTCGATTCGAAAACTTCCCCTGTTCAGGGCACTGACGCAACCACAATGCGCTGCTCCAAGGTCAGCGTAGAATTTCATTCATAAAACTGATACGCCCCGTGGCGGAAAAGTATACATATATATGGTTGTTTGTGCGTACACGCGCGTGTAAGTTCCCTGGGGTGGAGGGAGCAGTTAACTGGAATGGGAGGGAGGGAGGTATGGCAACTGGGACTTGGAGCCAAGAATCGGATGTGCGGATGTGGGCTAAACGCGCACTCCATTTGCAGCTTGTTGATTTTTCTACGCGTGCAAACACAAACAAAGCGGAAAAAAACCTTTTCATTCATGAATTCAACGGTGGGTGGTCCTCCTCCTCCCAATGGAACTCCCTTTCCCCCCGCGAAGAGCTCGAGGCCCAACAACAACAATTTTTGGAGCAAATCCAAAAAACAATTTCTCGCTAAGCTGAAAGCAATTTTTGCCCCTAGGAATTTGTGGTAAACTCAGTCATTTGATTTTGTCCTTAGGTGCGGGTGGAGGGGAATGACTGTCGGCTTAACGACTGGAAAATGTTAAAGGTTATTAATATATAACATATATGGTAAGATGGGTAAGGAAAATGCTAAGCTGTGTATATATGTAGATATAAATATATAGTTATAAATATATGTACAAACATATATTCCTGCATGTTAAGGATTAGAAATGCAGTAGCTTTGAAATGTATGGAAAAAGCGAAGGAAAGTAAATTTTATTTTTTATCTCCTTTATCCATGGCATGATTCAACCCGTCGTGTGCGCAATATTATTTATTTAATTGTATAAAAAATGTTCAGAGGCTTATCTATCTATCCAATTTGCGATTAAATAAATATAAAATAAAATAATTTTAGAACTTAAAGAAAAGTATTTTCCTAACCTCAAAGCGTTTTAAGCCATTTTGGATGATTGGGAAACACGTCGTATGAGTAACATTTCTAATTTATTTAGCTATGTAATAAATTCTTTGATTCCTCGATTTTCTAATTTCTTCGCCAAAACTCCTGCATAGTTTGAGTGCAGGATCAGAATATCGATCGTTCAGGTTTAAATCAGCAAGAGCGGGCGATATCCTAAAGATTTTACTCGTATTTCAATAGGAATTAGGTGAGTAAATTGTATTGTACAATAAAATCTCTAAACTTTAAATTATTAAAAATATGTTTACAAATAATGTACACTGTGTTTAAGCAGCCTTTATTAAGCTTGAAAGCATACTTTTTGACATACATGACATACTAAACATACAAGACAAACGGTTGAATTCCCTAGCGGGAACTAGGTTAACCTATGGATGAGGATGCTGATGACAGGACATAGCCGAAGGTCTCAAAACAGCTGCAAATTTAAGCTGATCCAGGTCTTTTAATTCTTGGTATAGGATTTAAATAAATTTATAAATTTATGTTGTTACCTATAGAAGTATAAAGAGCTTAGTACCAGCTGTGGCTTACTAGAGCTATTACCATTATCGAATGTGACAAATATCGATACTTTAATTACTCTATAATTAACCCATTAAAGTACACTAATTCTCTTTAAATTCTCTTTTAATTTGTTGCAGGCGAATTCAATCCAAAATATATTACTTACAAGGCTTATGTATAATTAAGCTTGATTTTTATTTACATTTTCGTAGCCCAGTCCCACAATACTCTTTAATCGAATTTAATAGTAATAAAGCTTTTTGGGAAATGTCTCCAATATTTATTTTATTCTTCAAGTGCCTCAGTAACAATTCATGCGGGAGTGACACCGTTTAGATGTGACTTTTTAAGATTACAGAAGTTTTTTCGGACCACTCACACACTCAGTTTCAGGCACTGTTTTGGTTTTCAATGTTTTCTAGAGAACGTCTTACTTGAGCTATCAACTAAAATACATTTTAAATCCGTTCTCACTTATAATTACGTAGTCTAATCATGTTACAAGGAGCAAAACTAACTGATAAACGAAAGATCAAAAACGCAACGCAACTACGTACAAGGTACAAATCCAAAGATTATAATAATAAATTAGCATCGAATTATGGCTACAGCTGTGTCGCTTGATTACCACCCGCGGCATGTCCGGAAGCACCTCCCTTGTCCAGCAGGCTGGGTATCCCGGGCTCCGACTCGGATCGCTTGTGCGTTCGCTTCGGCAGACGTTGGGACAAGGCCTTCTTGGGACTCGCCTCACCACCGCCGGAATCATTGAGAAGCATCAGATCCGGCTGGCTGCGCACCAGGTCCTGTTCCTGGTACACCTCCTGGGCGGCGGAAGTTACGTTGGTCACGTTTGTCACCTGCTCGTTGAGGCACACATCATCCAAATCGACATCGCTGTTGGAGAATAGAGCCGTGGCGCCCAGTTCCAGTGAGTTTGTGACATCCAGCTCCTGCTCACTTATTGCCTTCTTTGGCGTCGACGTCGAGGCGATTGAGGCTCGCGAAAAATTATGGCTCACGTCGAGATTGGCACTGGCGCTGGGTGGTGTCAGCAGAGTGGACACTTGGACTGTTGGCTTGCTGCCAATGCTAATGTTATTATTATTATTGTGATTCTGTCCACCCAACGAAGTGGTGGTGGAGACAGGCGCCGAAGTTCCCACTGGCGGCACATTGGTCATGCTACTTGGCGTGGAGCTATTCCGCTCCGTCTGATGCTCCTTCATTAGCTTGCAGGCCTTGCCCAGCGCACAGATAGTCAGGCAGATGCGTAGGCCCATGGCAAATAGGTAAGCCAGCAGGAAGAGCAGCCAGGCAGCTAGGTTCTCAAAAGACACGGCCGTGTATATGGCCTTAATCAAGACCACTGCCAGGGGAAACGGTATGAAGCCCATGCGGCGAGCCACCAAATCCGAATGATCCGAAAAGGCATGCTTCTGTCGCGTCTGGGTCATGTCGTAGGCCAAACTGGTCGTGTACTCCCGGTAAATGTTCTCTGGCAGCTCATTAAATCTTGTGATGAACGCATGCTTCACCCAATCAATGAGAATCTCAGTGAAAAGGACGGCAAAGCAGTCGGGCAGCATCACACAGAACTGGGTAATGCTCCAATCGAACTCCTTCATAGTTTGGATCACCACGATGAACAGCAGCACGGACAGGTGGAAGCGCTCCCGGACATCGCTGCACGTCAGCTGGAACAGGTTGTTCTTGTCGAACTTCTTGAACACGGATCCCTTGAGCTCCACAAAGTTGTTCGATATCATGATAGTCAAAAGGCCCTTGTTGTTTGAGTTTACAGCCACATTTAAGCAGGTTGCCTGGAAAAGGATTTTATAGTTTCCTTACAGGACTCAAAGCGAATCTTAAACTCACCTGGAACATGATCAGGCCGCTGTGCAGAAACACATAGATCAAAGTGAAGAGGACGTGCGTGAGGACGCCAAAGTGTTCGCGCTTGGAATGCTTCGGCTCGGTGGCCGTCCAGAAGAGAGAATCGATAGTATCCTGGCCGAAGGCGGACAGTAGCCGATCGCCAACCTCCAGCATATTGTAAAATATGTACAGCTTGATGATCGACTGCGATTTGATAATGTGGTACACCCGATTCGTGTCCACCGACAGCATGATAAGCGTCACCGCCACCCAGATGACGCCCTTGAGCAGATCGCAGATTTCCGCCGGATACAGAAGCCTTTGACCGCTGCTCCGAAACCGGAATATCCTTGCAACCGTCCGAGAGACCAAGGCCCAAATGGCCATCAAAAATCGGACGGGCAGGAAGGTGTGTATGTAAAGGAAGGAGTCGGCGCACTGCATGATCCCGTAGACCATAAAGCGCTCCAAGTCGCGCGGTATGCGCATGAAGCTATAGATCTTCTGTCGACGCGCCGAATATCGCTCCTCATCATGTTCTAGCATATAGCCACGGGTCATTTCCACCTTGAAGAAGTCGTAGAAGGTGTTGGTGCAAGTCTCAGTGTTTCCTAAAACCAATTAAATAAATATATATTGTTCCTTTTCCCTGGTTTTCCCCTTTTTAAATCCTTGTTTACCATTCTGCAGTCGCTGCTGCGCTGCCCCTGCTGCCGACGTCGCCGACGATGTCGGCGCCGCTGCAACGTCATCCTGGGTGAGCGGCTGCTTTTGCTTGATCTCATCATTGTGATGGTGATGATGATGCAGGTCCTCCACCCGGCTGTTGGTGTTGACGTCGCCACGGAAGCGCAGCTGCCGCTTGCCGCCACCGGAGTTGAGTGTGGTATTCATTAAGTACGGAGTATCGCCATAAAATTAATAATAATAACAATGAGCCTAGTCTGGGGCAATGGAATAGGGTTGTTGATAATATATTAAAATATCGATATATCGATATTTATATCGTGATTTTTCGTTTGTCCAAATATCGCAATGTCGGTATTTTTATATTTTTTCCTTGGTCACTGTTTTATAATTCAACTTGTCCCAAGCTGCATGGGAAAGAAACTCGTTATAAGTGTGGAACTTCCATAAAGCTGACTATAAGATCATGTTTACCATCATCAACTGTTGTACAAAGGTTTTTAACATTATTCCTATTTACTTCTTGAATGTCCAATAAGAACTATCGAACAGTCACTGTTTAAAGCAACCTATTTAAATATCGCATCAGAACTGCCGAATAGAAATCGATAAGAAATACCAAAATCAAAAAACTAATCGCCTTCCTGCCATCACTAAATAAACGCTTAGAAAATATATTCCTTTGATTTATTTGCTAAAATATGGCCGCTTCCGTGGAATTGAGCTCGTATCGCGATCAGCACTTCAAAGTGAGTATGCGGAACGCCAACGAATATTTATTAATACTATAACGCCTTTTCAGGGCTCTCGCTCCGAGCAAGAGCGATCACTCCGCGAGTCGTGTACACTTTATGTGGGAAACTTGAGCTTCTACACGACGGAGGAACAGATCCACGAGCTGTTCTCGCGCTGCGGCGACGTCCGGGTTATAGTCATGGGCTTGGACAAGTACAAGAAGACACCATGTGGCTTCTGCTTTGTGGAGTACTACATAAGATCCGAGGCGGAGGCGGCCATGAGGTGAGACACCAGCGTTCAAGCGGGAAAACCACATTGTTCCCGGCTCTTTGAATTGTTTCTAGAAAATAGCTTTTGGAGATTCATGTCTAGATTCGAAAATCAAGTTGCTAATCAAGCTTAAAACTGTAACGAAATGGGTTTAAACTGCTTAGCAATGGTTTGCAGCTTTAAACTTGAAAATCAGCCCTTGAGTGAAAAGATTTTTAGAAAGTTTAAGCTCCCGGAAGGTGTTACAATTTGGGTAACAAATTCGTAATGCATTCAAAAAGTTTCTTAAAAGATTTCTTGATAACTTCCTTTTTAAGCCTTTTAACATTCCAAATGAAATCCTTTTTTTTTTCTATTTTACTCGCTTTTAGATTTGTGAATGGCACCCGCTTGGATGACAGACTGATTCGTGTCGACTGGGACGCCGGCTTTATCGAGGGCCGACAATATGGACGCGGCAAAACTGGCGGCCAGGTGCGCGACGAATATCGTACGGACTACGATGCCGGACGGGGTGGCTACGGCAAGCTGTTGTCCCAGAAGATCGCCCCTAATACCGACAACCGCTAGATCTAACAATAAGATTAAAGACTAAGCCCCAAAGTAGATATTAAAGCAAACACTTAGATATAACACCTCTAATCGCATATATATTGTACGTGCTACATATAGTTCTTTTCAAGATGTAATTGATATCATTGCGGCCTAGCGTTACTGTACGAGTTTCTCTAGCGTATTTGGGAGACTCTGGAATCCATCTACTTCTTGCCAATGTTGTTGGCCAGCGAGCAGCTGAGGCCGGTGCCATCGGGCTCCACGTTCAACTCGGTCACCTTGCCGTTCTCCACTACCAGGGAGTAGCGCTTGGAGCGCACACCACCCAGTGGCGGCAGGTCAATGGTCACATCCAGGGCCTTGGTAAAGCCACCGGCCGGATCGGCGAGGAGGCGCACCTTTCCAGCGGCGCCGTGCTCCTTGCCCCAGGCGGACATCACAAACGGATCGTTCACGGAAACGCAGACAATTTCGTCGACGCCCTGCTTGGACTTGAGCTCATCGGCAGAGCTCACATAGCCGGGCAAATGGGTCTGTAAATTCCAATGTGCTATGATCGATAGTAGGAAAAAATGCAGTGATGAAACATACCTTGGAGCAGCCAGGAGTAAATGCGCCGGGCACACCGAATATGATGACTTTTTTGCCATTGACCAAGTCACCGGTGTTGATCTTGTTGGCAGGGGAATCCTCGAAGAGGTCCACCGCTGGCAGGGAATCACCTACCTGAAATTGGAGCAATAATTGAGCTTAGTTCTACACTTTTGGCGATTCTTATCATCAAGATTATAAATATAACTATAGTTATGTAGGTGGCCATCTTCGATCCGGAGAGTACGAAGGTGAGGCAAGACCACCACTACATTTACATGTTCGTAAATCACATGTTTGACTGGAGCAAATATAAATGTGGCACGTTAGAATTCCTTATTGGTTATTGGGTCCCGTTGTGATCTTTGGTCTGTGAGTCGTCTTGTGCTCGCCGCTGATGAATTTTGGCCATTATTCTTCAGCTAACTAAAATTAAAAGGCACACGCACACATGCATATGCAGCTACGGATGTAACCTTGAATTGCACTCGGGTGCAGTTTTCTCTTCCGGTGCAATCAATATTTATGCACCGTTGCCCCACCGGCCTTATGTAATGGGCCCCCGGCTGTTGGATAGCCGGAATCTGGCGTTAATTGTGTGTCACCCACTTACTTTGACCATGGCTGGCACTGTTCTGGATAGAGATCGCACCGACTTGATTTGTTGGGGCAACGCGGAGTTAACAACTCGGCCAAGAAATTTGCACAGCACTCGCATTCTCCTCTCTTCTCCTTTACCTTCTTCTTCTCGCACTCACACACACACACGGACACAAATGGCCCCTGCATTAGGGCGCAGCGTTGCCAGACGGTCGAGAGAAACACAGGGGGTTTTCTTTCAGTCAAGTCTTAATTTTTACTACCTTTGGGGAAATAAAAACAATTAATTTGCTTAGCGGGGCTGATAGGCATCCGTCGGATAGGGTGGGGTATGCTGGATCAATAGGGATGTCATGCAGGCTATGTTGCCGCTCTGCTGACTATGCTGTCAGCGAATCTCTCCAGGTCGTCTAAGCTCTGTTCGTTCAGTTTTTTCTCGAAATCGGTCATGAACTCGTTGGTCAGCCGCTCCGCCTGCTGTTCCGGGTAGTGTTTGCGGAATCCCCGTTGGATGCTGTCGCGCAGGCAGGGTTTCATCACCACAAGATTGAGTTTGGTACCCTCCTTGATGTTGGGGTAAGAGGCAATTGTCTGCTCGTTGTTTAAAGGTCGCCCGAGTAGCAGGAGCTTCTGATTTGCCGCCGAGATCTGGAGTTCCGTTTCGATCTGTTGTTTCACCTCCAAAATTGTGGATGTCGGCGAGACCTGCGGGCAAAGTTCATGAATTAAAGATCTATAACAAGTCGATCAAATCTAATAACTTACTTCCAGTGTGCAGTCCGTGCCCTTTAGCACTTTGATTGTGATCTGCATAGCAATAGCGAAATGTTTTATAAAATTAAGGAAATTCGGCTCGCAACCAATATAAACAATGTCGGTACAGCGTTGCCACCTGGCAGAAATGGTTGAGTTGCCACAGGATTTGAATTTGCTCTTGGTTTATCAATAAGTAAGAACATTAAAGTTTATATATTTATAAGCATTAATATACTTTTTGTGTTATGCTAAATTCTAGTACTACACTAAGGAATCGATATTTTTTGGAACTATCCATTTATATATAATATAATTAAATAAGTAAGATGAACCACAAATAATGTATATTTATTTTAATTTTGTTTTAAATTAATTTCAAAACAACGTCAAAAAACATGGTAATCCCACACCTTTAAAATTCTAGTACAACATTGACGACAAAATGTTGAAGGCGAAAAAACTTTATATTAAAACGAAGAACGATAGTCAGTTTTTAACGCGAAGGCCAGAGGATTAGCTTGTTTTTTAATTAGTTTAATTAGTAATTGAGTATTTTTTATCACCTACTTAGGGATCTAAAAAATAAAGATCCTATTATGATTTAATTTAGAAAATTATTAAGAACTTAATTGGCCCTTAATTTAATTTTAGTTTCTTGTTACCACTATCGCAACTATCGAAGACAACGGCAGTCCGGCAAGCCTGCCGGCAGCATGCAGCCCTGGCAACTCTATTTTCTATTGAGCAGGCCCGTCAACGTTGCGTGAATAAAACAGTTTACATAAATTATTATTTACAATTGCACAAGCCGTTGATGCTGTGCGTTCTCGAGCAAAAGGTGAACTTGACCCCGGTGTCCAGTTAATAGCCCGTCGAGCTCCAAAGTGCGAGATTCGCGAGCGAACCTTGTGAAATTCGCACGCGAAAATCGCAGAGATCGAAGAAATTGCAGCGCAAATAATACATAGCCTCGCGGTGTGCGTGTGTGTGCGAGTGTCCAAGTGCGAGTGAGTGTGTGTGCGTGCGTTTTTGTTAGAACTCGCATTTTACGTAAAGAACAGCTTTTATCAGCAGTGAACTTGATGTTGGCGAGCCTAAATCGCAGCAGGGGCAAATTGAACAAGTTCTTGCAGCTTGTGGCGGTAAAGGAAACTCCAAATACCCCGAAATCCAAAACCTAACCAACCTCGCCCCTTGACATTCAAAGTTATATTCGTCTCCCCTCCGTATATGTAAATGTATATTAATTGTGTGTTTGGGTCTTGGGTGCAAGTGCAACTATTAATTGTGCCTAGTACACATGTTATTTATAAGCCATGATCTCTGTCCCTCTTTCGCTGCCTCAATGTGGTAGAATTTACACACTTTTTAAATAATATTTGTGTAGAAAGCCTCCTCCTACCGATCCCCCAACCCAGCAACTCCTCGCACCTCCCAAATAAAAAAAAAGAAAAAAAACCAACACCACCCAAAAGTGCTCTTCTCTTCCCATTTGCCTCGGCATGATATGGCAACCCTGGCAGTTGGACGACGGCCATTGCTTCGCAACTTGTTGCTCGTCCCTCGCATCGCTCGCTCTCTTTGTCACGCTTGCCTCTCTCTCTGTCCCTCGCGAGTGTTTTGACATTTTTGTTATTTATTTCCCTTGAGTGTAAGTTGTGCGAAAAACCAAAATGTCTGTCTTTTGTTTATATGTGCACCGATAATTCAATAATCCAATAATTTGGTACAAAACCCAAGCCCGAGAGCCCACTCATGTCCAACTGGGAAGTTACAGCATTAGTCGCTGCATGAACGTGTTTGGCACCGTTTAGAACCGGATTTGCTATGCTAGAAGAAAATCATGGTTCTTGTGATGTGGGGACTTCTTGTGACAACTTTGGATTTCTGATTTGAAGCGGTTTTCCGCCATTAAGGCAATTCCGATTGGAAACCGCTCGCCGAGAAAGAGATTCTCAAAGGTTGCTCCGTTTCCCATTAGCACTGTTTGCACAGTTGCGGTCAAGTTAATATGATTTTAGAAATAACCAATAAGATTTTGATTATTATTTTATTCTTATTTTTTTATAAAGAATATATGAAAAAAAGTATTGATTTTAGGGACAGTAATCGAAGCTTTACGAAAATTTTTTCGTTTTTTAATTTAGGTCAAAATAATATACAAAAACGCACTATTTTCTTATGTTGATAAGTACTTATTTCTGACCGCAGGTGTATGAATGTATTTGAGTGTGAAGCTGTGTGTGTTTTGGATTTTATAGCATGATATTGTTGTTGTTATTTTTTAGTTATTGCTACGTTAATTTCTTTCTTTCGACACTCCACAGTGCAAATATATAATTTTCAGATAGCAATCAATTGAGTGGTACAGCCGGCTGTTGTATTTGTTTGTTTGTTTGTTGGTTGTTTACGTTTTTTTGTTGAAAGAGCCAAAAAGCCGGAGAAGGAACTCTGACGACTGCGTATTATGGATAACGAGGCGTTAGAACCAACAACAGCGGCGCCAGCAGCAGCAGAGACAACAGCAACAACAGCAGCAACCACAGTATCATCACCAACAATAACGTCAACAACAACAGCATCAGCATCAGCGGCGGAATCCAAAATCGAAACAGCCGCGAACAACAACACCAATACCAATACCAATACCAATAGCAGTAGCAACACTAGCGGCAGCATAGTCATACCAACAACGGCCACTAACGGTATCAAAGAGAGTAACAGTAACTTAAGTACAACAACACCAGCAACAGCGCCAGCAGCAACAACCACGGCGACCATACCAATCGTGGTGACATGCGGCGGTGTTCCAATCAGCAGTGAGGTGAGTTGTGTACGAACCCCCCCCCCCACCTTCTATTTTTTTTCCCCACCCTCTCCCTTGCCTCACGCCGTCTCTTTCACCTGTCGTCGCCCTACGCATGCCTACCGCTATTTGGCTTAAAGTAGAGAGTAATGCTTACTCGCACGTGTACGTTTGTGTGTGTGTGTGTGTGTGGTGCACAACACTTCCTTGTACTGCAAATCGAAAAACCTAACTTTATCTAATCTTATCGCTGGAAATGATGTGTGTTACCTGTTGTTCCCTTCCCGCCTCTCACACTGTAGCAATAGATGGCCAACACCAATTAGATTACTAAATGTTGGCAATTGTGAATGTCGTGTCGTTTGGATAACAAATCAAATCAGATAACTCATTATGGCACTCAACAATCCAACTAGAACTTGCACTTGTTTTTTATATCAAATTAAATCTTGATTTATGTAGACTTGTAATGGAAAAGGAATTGACAGCAAAGCCGATAAATCAATTTTCTGAAATATCTACATGTTGCTTGATATATTACACACGCGTAAGCTTATTTTACCCATGTTATAATTTTAGTCAGAAGTTTGCAACGCAGTGAAGGAGGCATTTCCGACCCTATAAAGTATATTTATTCTTGATCAGCATCAACAGCAAAGTCGATCTAGCCATGTCCAGTGTCCGTCCGTTTCCACGCAAATTAGTCCCTCAGTTTTGAAGCTCTCTGAATGAAACTTTGAGAGTAGTCTTCTATATACTCTTACTCGTATATAAGTTGAAACAATCCGGAGTAGTCAACTTTATCATATAGCTGCCATAGAATCCATTTATAAATTTGTAGAAAAAAAAGTTAGAACGTCACCGTTTTTAACATATCTTGATCTACACGCGGCTATAAGCTTTATATATATTATTTCCGAGTTTTATAAAAATCCACCGAAGTTATAATATTGGGAAAGTTACAAATCGATATATCGAATACGTTACTTTTCGATTGAGAGATACATATGACTGGACCAAAACCGGCCATTTAAAACTGCAAAAACCCGAATTTATTTTCCCTAAAAATCTTCCACAACCAAAAGCTATATAAATACAATGAGAATGCCCCTTGGGTAATGCCTGGTAAATGAGTGCGTAACCCCTCTTAATACCACCACATAGTCCCTGGTAGCTGCCAGCAAAATAACCCGAAGAGGATGCAATGCCAATGCCTACCCAAGCCTCCACGACCCTGACCCAGTGCACATCTCTATGTTTGGGATTACTAAAATTAAACTCAGACTAAACCACACCCACAGGCAGCTCGTCTGAGGCGTCAAGGATTCGCGCAGACCAAGGTGAAGGCGATCGATCTTTATGGCGGCAAAGAGTAACCACATCCGCAGGACCCTCTCTGATTCGATTTTGCAAGTGCTACGTTCGAGTTTGCCTTCGTTCATATTGCTTAGCTTTTGTTACAATCGTTTTTATGTTTCCCAACTTATAAGCTACACGTTAACACGGAAAAGAAATTACAAGAATCATCTAAATCGTATTTAATTGCAGGCTAACAAAGACAAGGACAGCACACCTCCGAGGGATGCACCGCCGCCCACGCCGATCACCAAGGGCCTGAACCTAACCGGCACGCCCATTGTCCGCAAGGAAAAGCGCCAGAGCAGCGCCCGTTACAATGCTTCCAAGAACTGCGAATTGACGGCCCTCAGTCCGCTGACCGAGAGTAAGTAGATTCAAATTTAAAGTATAGTTCCATGTATTTTCAATTTAGTCGTTGTCTCATAGGCATGCAGATCGGTTTTTGGAATGGTCCACATCAAGTAGCATTTTTTTTAGAAAAGAAAATCTATCAATATTAAAAGTAACTCCTTAGAGGGATATATCAAATCGGTGTTAGAAGTTTAGAAAAACAAATACCGATTTGAAAATCATTTGCTGTGCTTTTCTTGAGTCTTTGTCTGGCTTGATTTTAAAGAAGTGATTAAAAAACTTCTCTTTTGAAACTCTGATGCACATGCACAGTGTAAACGTTCTTTTGGCTTCGGCTTACTTCTTCGGAACGCTTTTAAAGAACATAAACCAGTACGGTCACACCAATTTTGTATCCATACATTATTTAGAAACCTTTTCTATGCCATATCACAAAAAGTATTTTAAATAAATTTGACTTTTGATTACATATAGGGTTTTAAAAACATCATAAACGTAATAACACCCCTAATGGGCTTCAATCTGTTGGATGTCAATGACTGTAATTAAAACATATCAGAAACTGATCCACTGATCCCAGAGAACGATTATGTGACCAATGCACTTTCCAGTAGAATAATCGGGAAATAAAACAATATCTATATCGTATTCCCTTACACATATAAAAATATATCAATTAGCAGAACTCTGTAACTTTCCGTTGTTATATTTCGGCCAACTGCATTCCGATCTGCAGGCATATAGAGAACATTGCCGGAGAGCCGAGCTTTTGAAGGCTTTTGTACTGGCGCTACCTTCGCTTGACTATTTTCGCTCAGCTGTTGCAATTTGTTTATTATTTGTTTTAATCACGTACGTTAAAGGTCAAGGGAGTGTCGTCTGATTAGGTGGGTGGCAACACTGACGCACGGGAGGGACACCCTCACACCCCTCGGACACTTAAACTCAGCCTCATCGCTTACATCTCTCACTCTCTATTTCTCCTTCCTCTTTCGACATTTCAACACATGCGCTGTCTTGGCAGCTTTTGCATTCCGGCTCTCACTCTCCCGGATTTTGAGTGTCATCGGATTGTTATTCACTACCTTTTTCGCTAATTGCTTAGGAGGAGGTTTCGTCTATTAAATAAACAATTTTCGCATATTCAATGTTGTTTTATTCCGTCTGTTTGTTAGTGTTGCGGCGGCTTTCTCTCCCACTACAAGAGAGTGGCTCTAATCACCCGCTTACCCACACCGCGCTCTCTCTCTCTCTCTCTCTCTCTCTCTATCTTTCTCTGTTCCTGCGCTCCGCTCTCTCATTCTTTTGAATGTATCGATTTTTCCGATTGCCCGCAGCAGTCGAAGCAACAAAAAATAACCGTTTGCACGACCGTGCAGCACCGCGAGCCGCAAAACCTTGAATTAATTGTTGAAATTATTTGTCCAAATTCGTTAATTGCTGTGCCCCGTCCCGCCCCCCTCTGTTGCCAATTAAAGCGTAAGTGGTCAGCATCGATTTGAGCCGCTCTCGGAGAGGGAAAACTTTTGCCCAGAGGCGTGTCGTTTGTTTCGTTGTCATTTTCATTATCATTTCCATTTTCATTTCCATTTCCAGTCAAAGTTACAGTTGTAGTTACAATTACATTTCCAATGCATCTCATTTCGTTTTGGCATTAATAAACCATTATCTATATTACAATTCCATTACAGATTCTATAATTTCATGCCCAAATTGAGTTTCTAGTGTACAAATAGTAGGTTTTTATGTCTTGTTGTTGGTCGGTCGGCGGGGGCGGCTGAAACGGGCTACCGGTTCCATTTCCATTAAATTGCGGGCATTTGAACTAAGTGCGGCACTAATGAGATGGTCTTCGGTGCTATGTTGCTGACGGGCAACCTCAACGGCCCAAAACAGCAGCAGCAGCAGCAACATCAGCAGGAGCAGGAGCAGCAGCCGCCGCAGCAGCAGCAGGAGCAAAATACAAAACCTGCGGCCACCAAGTCCTTTACCACCAGCAAGGAGCAGCAGGATCCACAACCCATTGCCGCCGGGTATTATGCCCTCGGCATTCGCATACCCAAGTCGCCATCGTTTCACAGCGGACTAGACCAGCTGGCTGACGACGAGTTGGAGGATCAGGAGCAGCCGGGGCAGGAGCAGGCCGGCAGCCGATTCAAATTCAGCAGCGTGGAGGAGCTTAAGGCCAAGTTTGAGGGGCGGAAAACGCCCCTCTCGCCGCCGGAAGCAGCAGCAGCAGCGGCGGCGACATCAGCAGCGGGAGTGGCAACTACATCATCCTCACCCTCGTCCTCGTCCACCAGCTCAAACTCCTCGGCCTCGGCGCTGTCCTCACTGTCCCAGGCTGCCTCATCCTCGCTTGCCTCGGCGGCTGCCAACTCCTCGGCCTCATCCTCTGCAGCCACCTACGGCGGTGGGGCCAACTCGGCGGCAGCGGCCCTGATAGCATCCTCCCCCTTTGGATCGCAGTCCTCCACTTCCTCGCTGTCGCTCTCCTCGAATGCCGGCATGTCGAAGAACCCACCGACAACAGCAGGATCGGCAGGAGCTCCGGGTAGCTCGACGAGCACCAGCGCCGCAGTGAGCAGTGGAAACTCCCTGGTGTCCACCTTGGCGCAGCATTTCTCGGCGGCTACCTCGGCCGCAGCATCGGCAGCTGTAGCAGCCGCCTCCTCTGCATCGGCCGCTTCCTCCTCCACACCTTCCACCGCACCAACCAACAACGCAGCCAGTTCCATCGCCGCCAGCAAGGTTTGCAGCTTGGTTTAGTCCGAACACAGCCACAGCACACATACAATACACCCGCCATACACCCGGTCTACACATTTACACACACACATCTCCTATCCAATTGAAAACAAACTGATAGTTGATATACCAAAAACCAATCTGCTCTCATTTCATCGCTACCTCATCATCCTCCAGTCACCTGTGAGCGCGGCCGCGGCCATAAAGAATATACTTAACGCCACCAAGAGTGTGGGCAACAGTGCTGCGGCGGCGGCAGCAGCGGCAGCGGCAGCCACCACCTCCTCATCATCCTCATCATCCGCGCCCGTGGTGGCGACGCCAGCCACCGCCGCCGCCGTCGTCGTCCCACCAACCAGCGAGGCGCCCGCAGAGGAGCTGCGTCCGACGGTGGCCCAGAATCTGGTGGGCGGGATTAGCATCTCATTGGGCATTGGCCAGCGCAATGGCAGTGTCACATCCGCGCCGCCAGCAGTTGTGGCGATACCAAGCACCACGTTAGTGGTGACGACATCCAGCCTGAGCATCCGGCAGAATGGGGAAATAATCCAGGGTCACCCATGTCTCCAGGACTCGCCCCAGACGCTGCAACAGCTGACGGGCAGTCCAGGACGGGCGCGGGACAGGAATCTGTTCTACTCGCCACCCACCGCTTCGGTTGCCCTGGCGCTGCCTGCACTGCGAGGTTGCTATCCCAAGAGGTCTCAGGCCAATGGCTGCGGGAGATATGTACGCTCTGCGCAGCCCTTGGGACCTGAGGCCTTTCCAAATTCTTGATCCTTTCTGATCTTCATTGGTTTCGTTTTTTGAGTTTCGCTTGCTTGCTTTTGTTGGTCGATTCGACATGTTTCTTTTGTTGTTTTATTAAGGACTATGTTTTTAAGTTGGTTTTTTTTCTAGATTGTAAATAAATATTTTGTATTTTAAAATAATCTGTATTTTGTATACCCTTAGAAACGGCCACCAGTGAAAGGGAGGATTTGTTCATACAAAAGATCCGACAATGCTGCACCCTCTTCGACTTCTCCGAGCCGCTGAGCGACCTCAAATGGAAGGAAGTGAAGCGAGCGGCCCTTCACGAAATGGTCGATTTCCTTACCAACCAAAATGGAGTCATCACCGAAATTATTTACCCGGAGGCGATCAATATGGTAAGTTTAAAGTCCTGTATCCCACAGATAACTGGGATAACACTCTGGTAAAATGTCGAAAAAGAAATTAACCGCAAGACTTTGCTGCTAGACATGTTTTACATAGGAAAAGACATCCAAATACCAATACTCAAGCACAGGAAACGCACCAAAGCTAACAAAAGTTTATATCTAGAGCAAAAGTCAGATACAATTAAAAGAATTCTCATTTATTTTAATCTGAAATTTAAATTTAAAATTATTTTTCTATTTCCAGTTTGCGGTTAACCTATTCCGCACACTGCCGCCATCGTCCAATCCGAACGGCGCTGAATTCGATCCAGAGGAGGATGAGCCCACGCTGGAATCGTCGTGGCCGCATTTGCAACTTGTCTACGAGCTGTTTTTGCGATTCTTGGAGTCACCCGATTTCCAACCAAATATGGCTAAACGTTATATCGACCATCAATTTGTATTACAACTTTTGGATTTATTCGATTCGGAGGATCCACGTGAACGTGATTTCCTAAAGACTGTTTTACATCGCATCTATGGAAAATTTTTGGGCCTGAGAGCATTTATTAGAAAGCAGATCAACAATGTCTTTTACAGGTAAGAGAGTGCATGAGTCTACTATTATTTTCCTTAATTTTTATCTGTGTTTTAAGATTTATTTATGAAACGGAGCATCATAACGGCATAGCCGAGTTATTGGAAATCCTGGGCAGCATTATCAATGGCTTTGCTCTACCGCTCAAAGAGGAGCATAAACAATTTTTACTTAAGGTATTGTTGCCATTGCACAAAGCCAAGAGCCTCTCGGTCTACCATCCGCAACTCACTTACTGCGTTGTGCAGTTCCTTGAGAAGGATCCCAGTTTATCAGAGGCGGTTATCAAGTGAGTAAATTATAATGCAAAAACTCAAAACTTGTAATTTATCCGATCATTCAATATTTTATTTGCAGAAGCCTGCTTAAATTTTGGCCGAAGACGCATAGTCCCAAGGAGGTAATGTTTTTGAATGAGCTGGAGGAGCTCCTGGATGTCATCGAGCCGGCCGAGTTTCAAAAAGTGATGGTGCCGCTGTTCCGTCAAATAGCCAAGTGTGTCTCCTCGCCCCATTTCCAGGTGGCTGAGCGGGCGTTGTACTATTGGAACAACGAGTATATCATGTCACTGATAGCGGATAACTCGGCGGTGATACTACCCATCATGTTCCCAGCGCTCAATCGCAACTCAAAGACGCACTGGAACAAGACCATTCACGGCTTGATCTATAATGCGCTCAAGCTGTTCATGGAGATGGATCAGCGGCTTTTTGACGAGTGCAGCAAGAACTACAAGCAGGAGAAGCAGATGTAAGTAAAAGCTGTCAAAGAAAGCTAACCACCAAATTTCATTTAAATTTTTAACTCTACCTTTATGTGTCCATGACAGGGAGCGCGAGAAGCTGTCGCAGCGGGAAGAACTCTGGCAGCAGGTTGAGAGCTTGGCCAAGACCAACCCTGAGTGGACGAAAGCGCGCCGCTTCAACGACTGCCTGCCGGTCAGCGACCGGGCCCTCTACGATCAATATAATGAGAATTGCGATCTAGCCTACGATCAGAGCGGCGAGCAGCAGCAGGCACGCCAGCCGCCGCCTCCGCTGCCGCCCCAGAAGCAGGCCCTGCAGGAGCCACGAGAGGTGAGACAGGCACTTGCCACACTAACCACACTAAACAACTACTAATCCGCCACGTGTGATCTGCCTGGCGCCTGCCGTGAGCTGTCCCGCTCTGGCTCAACTCTAATTCTAATCGAACGAATGTCTGTTAAAATAATCACACTCATGTCATTTAAAAAATACATATTTGTATATCTTTAACACGTTGTCTATTTATTTATTTATTATTGGTTACCACCGCACTGTCTGCCAACCCAAGCAATCCATAAACCCATAAACACGACACAACTCTATCCTTTAATCTGTGTCTGATATGTGTGTGGTCTGCACTCTTGGTTGAGCACAGTGCTTGCTTCATGTTTAAAATCGGAGGAAATCCATACTTACATAAATAACTATCTATTCACGAATGTACTTCGTTACTGATATATTGTATTATAATCTTTCATGACATACATTTTCTTTGCTGTAACATAAACTTAGATTTTTCCTTTGGACATAATTCGAATACTGCTGTTTTAACGAGATTTTGGTAGTTTTTCAAAGCTTTTTGATTTGAAGGATTGCCAATTGATAGCCTTAAATTAATATTTAGCAGGGATTTTTGTTGCATGTCATTCATTTAATTTAAGTACGATTTCTGTGATCTATTGGCAAGTTATATGAACTTTATTTATTGTCCGCCTATCATGGAAAATTTAAACAAAAACTAACAGTTAATGAACTAGGGATCTTCATATATAGGGGAACAATACGATTGAATAAATAAAAAAATATCGCGCTAACGTTTATATATTAATTTTTCAATTGTAGAAAAATATCGAATTTAACGTTAAAATATCGATATTATCGAAAAATGTTGGTACATTTAAACACCAAACACAATATCGACCATTAATCGAAATTTTTCGATAACGATTTTTTGCGTTAAATATTGATGTGTCTATATTTTCTGCACTGACGAACTTAAGTAATATTTTATCGGTAACATCTTACAATAAAACGATTATAACGATGTTCGTTTTAAAAATAGATTCAGTATTGATAAATCGATATTTTCCATTCCTAAGACGAATCTTACTAAAAAGTCTCGTATACGAAACTTTCTTTTGATCTTTCAATAACAATTAAATCGGTTAAACAGCAGATGACCATAAAGTATGAAAATTTTAATCCAAATTTTCCTTAATCGTTTTCTGTACAGTCTTCCAATTTTATATTGTTACTTGTGTGCCTTCAACTATGTATGTCGTGCTCTCCATGCAGTCTAACAAAATAAACTTTAATGTACTCCTCATTCTTAACAACTGAACAACACTCCAAACACCTGTCCCACACCTCCAACCCACTCGATCTGAATTGGAACTGCGTAATAAAGTACGACACCAGGATAATTGGCTGTCATGTCCTTAGGATTATTAACCTAACCCTAAGCATTACGACACTTTGCAACAGCACTTGGTATCTTAACGTAACCCACACCAATGTGTAGCACTGTAATTTCATCACCTGTCGTCCCGTCGTGTGCAGAGATGCATTTGTTAGTTTACGGGTCCTGTGTTTCTATTGCCAAACCAACACCCCCTTCCCGTTCCACACACAGATTCGGGGTGAGCGGAACAAGGACAAGCCGCTACTGCGCCGGAAGTCGGACCTGCCCTCGGACAGTGGGACCGTGAAGGCGCTCATCGAGCACAAGCGGACCGATGAGTACCTAACTACGCCGCCAGACGGGAACAACTACTAGGTGGAAGCCGGCGGATCAGCGGATCAAAGCCCAAAGATAATCCACACGAAATACCCAGAACAACACGTACACTTTCCACACGATAGGCGAAATACAAAACCCGAAAGAAGATGAAGAAGGATACGATAAGCACGATTAGAACAAAGCAAAAATAATTATTTGAATGCATTTGCATCGCATTTTTGGGGCTTAGTGGGGGCAGCGATTACCACACAATTTATAAATATAAACACATATGAAATACTTATCTATAAAGAACAACATGCTTAGTACCAATAAAGATCTGAAATCCCAATCGAGATCAACTATATATATATATTTATTTTGATTTGAATGCGAATGCAATTTTTAGTTTACTTTACATTCCAAAACGCATGTCTACGAGTGACAGCTTGTTCTTCTTTTGCCTTTGCATGATTTTGAGGCCACAGCTTTATCGAAACGATTGATCGATCAGATATATATTATGTAAATGCAATAATCTTTGGTATACTCTCATTATGCTCTTACCATTTCAGTGAAAACGTGAACATAGAATTGTACAGTTGAATTTGAAATGTCTAACCTAAGGCCTATGTGTAGGCGTTTACCACCTCTCGATATCCCTCGACTTCTGCCACATACTTCGACATAGCTACACAGATATGACACTGCATACACACTATATATACATATGTTTAACTATACTCTCGGCTTAAATTCACATTATTATATATATGCGATTTAGCTTAGGTATTAGCAGCAGCTCGCCTACATATATAAATATTGATATAACTACAAATTGCCCAGGACAGAGAAAGATCAAATGTTGTATGTAAGTATGTTTGTATGTACAAGTATGTATTTTTGTATGTATTACATATTATATATATGTATGTATGTATTAAAATATATATAAATATGTATGTGTGGGACAACAACGGTCGGTATTCCTATATAGATCGGATCGACCCACAAGGAACTAGGAGTTTTTAAGTGTGTGTGAAGCCAGACAAGTTCACTCGATGCGCCGAAAGGAAAGTGCCAACACGACCACGTAGCCCGAGAATATCTCTAATCGTAAGCTTCTCTCAATCCCCGAATCATTCACAACAACAGACTTCAACCGTGCTGGTCCTAGATACTACTATTTCTACACGTTAACCTATATATATATACTATGTGTGCATATGTATGTATATTTAATATTGGATCTGTATTCGCCACTCGCTTGGTGGTTCTATAGTCATTATCTCGGGTCCGTTAGACAAGGAAATATGCAAACAAAACCTATAATCTATATTCTAGGCGCCGAAGCTGATCGCAAGTTTTTGCTACCACTACCAAGTGCTGTAGTGCACGCCAAGAAAACGAAAGGCTTCAGTTTTAGCTATAGACACAAATATATATATATATATATATTATATATAAAGAGATGTATTTACATATTTTTGGCATTATAGGTACATACACACAATGACGAGGGGAAGTTGCAGAATAGCAATAATAATTAAATGGGAAGGTTAAGTGAAAGACGGGAAAGTAATTGGTAGAAAGGCAGATTTTTTCATACAGGAAACGGTGAAAATCGATACTTTTCATTGTAAGAACTATAAAATATATATTAAAAAGCGGAAACAATAAATACAAAATGAGTTATACACCCTTAAAAAAGTATAAACAAAAATATATATATATATATGTGCAAATTGTAAATGAAGCATGTAATTTTGTAAAATTATAAATAAAAGTTTAACATGTCGAGAGCTAAGCGCGTTTTTTAAATTACACACACATAGAGAGAGACGGAGAAGGAAATAATTAAACCTAAACTTAAGCGTTAGGAACATTTACAAAGCTGCCTAATTACAAAACTAGATACATTTAGAGAAACTATAGCAGAACCCGGATGGATACAGATGCTGTGAAGTTGGCCTCTTGTCGTTCTCCTGGATTCACTGGAACTTCTCGGCAAGTCCTCGCGTCTTGATCGCCATCTCGGATAGATGCTGCTGCAGCAGTCGCTTGTTGACCTTTTCCCTGCGAAGTCCAAAAAACGCATCAATAATATATCGATGCTATATGCCGTACATTCTTCGCACTCACTTGACTATAAGAGCTGTGTATCGCGCTTTTTCCGCGTCCGTAATGAGCTGGGTGGGGAAATTGGGTGTCGCCATCAGGGACTTCATCCACACGGCCATTTCCGCAGGATACTTCTTATTCATAGCCAAAAGGATGTCGGCAAACTTGTCCACCTGCGATCGTGGCGTCAAATAGCCAACACACATCATGGCCGTGTAGAGGGTTTGTTCGCCCGTGGCCAGGACGACCTCGGTAATATGAGCATGATTGCGCGACTGCATCACAAAGTGCGTGAGAAACTGAATGCTGTTGCGGATGGCTCCACTTTCCGGCAGCGTCATGCCCCGCTGGGCGTAGAAGACAAGCCGATCGTAGGCCAGCGTCTTGTCCTCCAGGGTCTGCGGAATTTTCTTAACGATCTGCGACAGACAGCCAAAGAAGGTCTCCATAGTGTCCGAAATGTTTGAGAAATTCTGCTCCGGAGTGTTCTCAAAGAGCTTGAAGCTGTGCTGTATGAACTCCCTCAATAGCTGTTGCATTAACGGCTTGCAGCCCTCATCCTTGTAGTACATAACGATGGCCTAAGAAAAGCAGAAAATCTTTAATTGTAATAATCATATATAACGTGAGGTCTCACCGTCTTGGAAATCTCCAAAGTGGGTGCACAGCAGCGTGTCTGGAAGCTGGCCACAATGAAAAGACAAAGATCCTGCAACATTGGCTGAAAGCTGCTCCTTAAATTCATAATCGCGTGCTTCATGGCGCTGCAGGCAGCCTCAAGGACATCAATCTCCTCCACCCACATCTCAGCTATTCTCCTGAAGATGGGCATTGTTCGCTGCATAACCAGCAGAACGGGCTGGACAATCGGCTGATCCTTGGTCTGGTCGTCATCTACATCCGTGTTGAGTGATGAGAAGAGGGTGGAGATCATATTAAGCCGGAATATGGTGCGAATTCGAGCAGCAGAAGTTTTCTGGGGAAAGAATACGATACAATCAATTTATATTCATGCTGCCTAATATTAAAGTTATTTTGTTACTAATTATTTAATTGGTTAATTTAATGCGTATATAACCATCAATCTCGCATCCTTTTGGTATTTTGTAAGGTTTAATGGAATTTAGATTTGATGACTCACCGTCTCCTCTTGGCAAATGGCCTGCAGCTCCTCGAAACACGGGCTGACAATGATGTCCAAGTACCTAGGTATATCCTCGGGCGGCAGCAGGCTCATCAACTTCCCAATGCTAAACATCAACCGCACTGAGTCAGAGTTCTTCATGCGTCCCGTGTTTAGGGAGGCGTGGCAAGCGTTGAGCAAAGGTTCGGCATATGGCTTCATCTGCAGTTGACAGTCGCGGCACAGCTCCTTGAGGCCCAGTGTGGCCTGGGCCGACATGGAAGAGTTCAGGCCACGCACCAGTAAATTGATGGCTGATGGTATGTAGGTGGGGTTCTCCATGAGCCAGTTGCAATAGGAACCAACTGTCTCCAGTGCGGTGCCCAAAAGCTTAACGTTGAGCTTTTCGTACGGAATCTCGGCCAGCACTCGCATTAGCCTCGGTATCTGACGCGACTCCTCGCCGCCAAAGTGCTCGGCTACCGACTGGAAGGAGTAGATGCATGCCTCCAGCTTTGTCCAGTGCGTCGGATGCCTTTGCAGATCAGCAATAGCCTCGTCCAGCATGGCGGCCAGTATTTCCAGAATATAGTCGTGGAGTACATCGTAACAGTACATCTTTGGAGGCGGAAGTAAAATAGAAAATTTATTTTAAAGAACGATATGAAAGGCATTACTTAGTAGGCAACTCACAAATGTATCTGATATGTCCTGTCTGTAGCATCGGAAGCACTCCAAATCGTCCGAGTTCCACTTGTCCAGGGACCTCTCATCCGGCTGCTCCGATTTCCGCACCAAAATACTGGTGAGGTGGGCGTACAATGGCTTTATGTACTCCCAGCACTTGAGTTTCTGCTCTTCGACGGGCATGGCAAAGACCTCGTCCTGCAGCATGTACCAGAAGGCCAGGGCCATGGTGCTGCATGACTCCTCAACGGGATAGATGCCCGGCTTGTCGGTGCAATGCAGAATCTCCTGGACGATGCGGTGTACCAGCACGGAGAGCTCCGGATCATTGGACGTGATTCCGCTGAGCAGCAGCGACGAGTGCCTTTCCACCGATGACACGAACAGCATGTATATATGCACGATAATGTCCTCGTTATCGTTGTCGCGCTTCCACTCCATTTTCGTGATGTCGGTGAGCGAGTCGAGAAACATTTTAATAAGGACAAAAGCCGTCTTCGGATAGTTGTGGCAGTCCGGCTGAATAATGATGTTCACCATCGTCTTTAGACACGACTCGGCCAGTTCGTTCTCGTCAGCCGACATGCAGCCATCGCCAGCGCGAATGCAGGGCCAGTAGCACTTATGCACCACCTCCAGCAGGACGGCTGTGATGCTTACGCATCCCTCAATGGAGTACCCAATGTTTCTGTGGAAGAGGATTCAATTAATGATTAAAATCAAATAAATGAAAATAACTTACTTAATCCACGTGCCGACGCACTTAACCGCTCTGTTCATGTTGCTGTATGTCTCCGCATCCCACTGGCGGTTCATCTTCATCTTCAGATACTCCTCGGCGGTCTGGAGGACGATCGGAACTCGCTTACCAATCTCCGCCCGAAGCGTTACTCGCTTAACAGAGGTATGAATAATCAGAGCCTCCTCCGGAATGGCCTGCAGCACCTCCAGCATAATCCACAGCTGCACATCGGGACTGATATTGGGTATGTGCTGGTTCTGGAACGTGTTGATCACCTCCTCGATGGCGCAGGGCCACTCGTCCAGCATATGAACGATATAGGCACCGAGGGAGATGCATAGACGGTTGAGAACGATCTTTGGACCGCCGGCGAACCGCACGATCGTCTCGAGGATCTTCTGCTTCAGCTCCTCGCGGTTCTCCGGCGGCACCTCGTTCCAGTGCTTCATCAGCTTCGAGTGCAGGGTAATGGCGCCAAAGAACTGAACCTCCTGGCTCTGCGCGGCAAAGACGGAAAATTGGGAATGCATCGCGGGCGGTTCGGTGGTTGTTGGGGGGCGCAGGGTGGTGCATGGGGGAGGAGGAATGCAAGGGGCGGTGCGTGCGTGGTTGCAAGTGTATACATATCGAGTTAATTGATGCATTGATGCGCAGGTCCTGCGAGGTACTCACCTTGCCCAGCTGCATCAGCTGCCAGGAAAATTGCCAGGCCTGCGGACTCGCCTCAGCCTCCGTAAGCCACTCGTGGGTGATCGCCTGGTCCTGGGAGTTGGAGCGGTAGAAGGCCACGACGGCCTCCTCCAGGCGCACTATGTCTATGGGCTCCATGGCGATGGCGTCTGCCAACTGCCAGCGTCTTTCCATTAATTCGCTCGCCTCAGGTAATTTTTCCTTTACTTTGCACGGCGGCCAGGTGAAAACAACTTGCGACTATCGATTTATATGCAAAGATATCGAGTACTACGTTAGCTATCGAATACTACGTAAGCTATCGACTACTACGTAAGCTATCGAATACTCATATTGAAATTTTAATACAAAAATGTAATTTTAATTAATTAAAAAATAAATAACTAACTATGCACGTTTTTCAAAACATTTGTATTCCATAATTTAAGCCATTTTAAACGTTAAACTAGTTTATATACATTGATAACTGATATTTTCACACAGTTTCATAATAATAAATAAATAACATTTGTAATAAATAAAGGTTTCGCTATACTCCTGCTGCTGTATAGTTGTGGATATTTTACATCTTTTTTTTAAGTTTACAACTTTAAAAAGATTAAAATCAGAGCTTGGAGTCAAACTCAAAGTGAAGCCTCCAAAAACAGTACTTAAGCTTTGAGCCCTGATCAAGGATCTGCGATCGGCTTCCACCGTCGATGTACAAATCTATTTCCTCGTTTTCGCACAATGAGGATACAGCCTTTTTCTCAAAATCGACGCTGCCGGGATCAAGGATGATCCGACTAACCACGCTCCATTTGTCTGTGACGAGTCCGCAGTTCTGCTTCTCCAGGAGATCGAATACTGTACGCATTGGCTTATTGGCGACTATAAAGGGCAGGACAAAGGAGCACCGAACCAGCCCAAAGAACTTGGGGAAAGGCAGGCACGAATGCGGGGGACAAACGCCAGCTACTGCACTGGTGACCCAGTCAGCAGTCTTAGAGTCCTCGCAACCAATGAGAAGATTGGAGCTAAACTTAGTCATCGTGGTGCTCTCACTAAACTTTAGGTGATTTCCGGCACAGTTCTCAAATATCGAGAAAAAGTGCTGTAACAGCGCCTTGATATCCACGCTCTCGGCTTTTGGATCCTCGTTGCTTATGACTAGAGCGTACTGTATGTTCTCTGGCATCGTAAAGTCATACGGAGGGCGATCGACCGGCTTGTCACAACCGACCTCTTCCCTAACTTCAGGCTGTAACGACTTTGTGCGGCCATCATCATCTTCAGATGAAGCCTCCGTGGCGGTATCTGATTTTTTAGAATTTTTCACGCAAGTTAAGATCTTAGGACCCGACATGGTATTAATCCTGTCCTCCTGGGTGAGCACTTCTGTTTTGCCATCTTTATTACTCAACGTTAAGCTGGAATTAAGGTGGCCGATAGAGTTAGAAATCCGTTGCCTAGAAACATGTAAAAAAAAGAAAAACTTTTATTAATATAAAGTTTAGAATCTAAAAAATCCAGCTACAAATTTACCTCTTTTCGGGGGCTTCATTAACATCTGCGATTCGGCGTCTCTTGTGCTCGGGAGAACTCGATCCCGTCGAAGCCGATTCAAAGCTTGTGTTACTTCTAACCGAAACACTGGAGCTAGTAGAGTCCGAGTCCGATGAGTCCGTCAGCTCGCAGAACTGGGGCAGTCGGTCGATGGGCAGCTTCTTGGCATCCTCGGGCTGGAGAAAGAACTGTCTTTGGGCATCGACCTCGGATGGGGAGTAGAATTGCAAGAAGCAAACGAATGTCTGCGCATGGAAAAGCGAAATAGCCGATCCATTGACGTTTTCAAAGTCCTGACTCCGCAGTAAGGTAGTCAGTTGGTCGTCGTTGCCGAGTGTTTTGGCCAGACTGTGGATTTCCTGACAGTCGGCCGGAACTCCTACCAGTGATTCCAACTTAACCTTCAGGTCATACAAGGTGGCTCCGTCTTCGATTTCGAATATGTGTGGTTTCTGGAAAACAGAAATGATTAAAGAGTTTTTGTGCTGGTGGTAAAAATTAAGATTCTAAAGGTTAGGGGATCGTGATTAAACTTAGCTTAACTTTATTTGCTTGCACCGCCAAAAAAAAAAATTACCTTACCTTCGAGTTCTCCTCGGATTCTAATTTAATCTTAACAAACATGGCTAAATAATGAATAAAAAAGAGTTAAAAATATTAAGGAAATATCTTTTCGGAAGGGCAAAGCAGAAAAGCAAAGTAAAACAGTAAATTCTCTCTTCTTATTCCATAATTCGTCTTCCGATTTTTCGTCGATTTTTGGGATATCGGTCTATCGCCATAAACGGCCAATTTTATAGCAACAATCAGCTGCTAAGTGTGACCGGGCGCATTTGGCATTATTGCCATTTTTACTGCACATTTTAAAGAGTTTTGTTTTGATGTAGTTTTTTAAACATAAACAATAAAATAATAATAAAACAATAACCATTGACAATGGGTGATCAGCGTGTTCTGGTCATCGACAATGGGTCGTACGAATGCCGCGTGGGCTGGAGCGACTGCAAAGAGCCGGAGCTGCGATTCCGCAACGTGCTGACCAAGCCGCGCAAGGATCGCAAGAAGGAAGCCGCCGGCTCCTCGGAGGGTTCCGGCACCACATCGGCGGCTGTTGAGGCACCCGCCGAAATCCAGGTTGGCAACGATATCACCAACATCGAGGCGGTGCGAGCCCACCTGAAGTCGCCCTTTGAGCGGAACGTGATAACCAACTGGAACCATCAGGAGCAGATTTTTGACTATATCTTCACAAAAATGGGTTTTGAAGGCCAGGAGAACATCAATCATCCGATTGTGTTGACCGAGGCTCTGGCGAATCCCAACTTCTGTCGCCAGCAGATGAGCGAGCTGCTATTCGAGTGCTACGGCATTCCAGCAGTGTCCTACGGCATAGATGCTCTCTACAGCTGGGATTACTATCAGCAGAGGCACAAAAAGGTGCATATCGATCCTCGAATGACATTTCAAAATGAATAATTCATGTTTCCGCCGTAGGTTTCCGATGCCCTGATCATTTCCTTCGGCTATAGCACCACTCATGTGATTCCCGTGCTGGAGGGCAAGATTCAGCTGGAACATGTGCGACGCCTAAATGTGGGAGGCTACCACATCATCACATACCTGTTCCGGCTCATGCAAATGAAGTACCCAGTGCATTTGACCGCCATCACCATCAGCAGGATGGAGAAGTTAGTGCATGAGCATTGTCACATTGCCGTCGATTACAGAGAGGAACTGGTGAAGTGGGCTCAGTTGGACTACTACGATGAGCACATCATGAAGATTCAACTGCCCTACAATGCCGTGACCGCCACAAATGCCCTGCTTACCGCCGAACAGAAGCAAGAGAAGCGCCGTGAGCTAGCACTCCGTCTCTTGGAGATTAAGAACCGCAGGGAACGGGAAAAGCTGCGCGAGGATGAGCAGCAGTTGTTTGTGTACAATAAGCTAAGGCAGCTCTACGAACAGCAGAAACTGCAAAAGTTCGAGCGGGCCCTGGAGCAGCAGCAGATTGGAACTTTGGAGGAACTGGATTCCCTCATCGCCACCATAAACTCTCGAATTAAGCGCGCACAGGAGCGGGCTCAGAGTGCTCCTCGCCCGAGCAAGCAGCAGGACAAGCTGGACAAAATGCCCAAGCCCCCAGAGGGAGTCTCGCAGGCCGATTGGCTGGCCGATATCCATGGTAAGCGCGAAAAACTTCTCCGGCGCAAGCAAGCCCGCCAGCAGCAGCGAACAGAGCAGGCCAAACGGCACACGCACGCCGCCCAGGAGCGGATGCGAATCATCTCGTCGCTAGCGAAGAGCGAAAAGCGACGCAAGGCCAATGGCGAGGAGGAAGACGACGGCTTTGGTATGAACGATAACGACTGGGACGTCTACAAGCGGATCAATCGCTACAATGACGACAGCGACTCGGATGCTGACAACGAACAGCTGCTGGAGTGCGAAAAGATTCTCAACCACTACGATGCCAACTTCGACGATGGCAGCTCCAATGTCCAAGCACAGAGCGCTGCCGAAAACTACCAACTGCACTTCGGGGTGGAGGACATCCGAGTGCCAGAGATTCTGTTCCAGCCAAGCATGATTGGCTGCTCGGAGGCGGGGCTCGCCGAGCTGATAGCCTTTGTCCTAAAGCTCTTTCCCGCCGAGGAGCAGCAGCGCTTGGTGGACCATGTCTACCTGACCGGTGGCTGTGCCCAGTTCCGGGGACTGAAGGATCGACTTGCCAAGGAGCTGCTGGAAATGCGACCATTCCAGTCGAACTTCGCCATCTACGAGTCAGATGAGCACACATTAAGCGCCTGGCTGGGAGCTTGTGTTCAGGCCGAGGATCCCAGCTTTGGCCAGACGCTTACCACGCGTCAGGATTACCAGGAGAAGGGCAGCGAATTCTTCCGCGAGCACAAAGCCAGCAATCTTTTTTATCCTACACCAAAAGATTAACATAATTGTATTTAGAGTCACCGAAAAATAAAGACAGACTTGAACTAGATTTTAGAATAGAAGCTCTGTGATGTCGTTGCCGAAGAGCAGGTTCCAGGACTTGGGCACCGTAAGCTTGAAGCTACTGTCACCTCTACTCCCGCTGCGCAGCTGCAGGAAGTCCTCGCACAGTTCGTTCAGCTCTTTGACTATCAGGGAAGCATCCGTCGAGTTGTCGCCCTCAAGGAGATAGCGGAAGAGCAGCATTACAGCCACCTTTTTCTCGTCGAAGGCCTTGTAAAGCTGCAGAGCATTGCCGCCGCCGTAAATAGCCTCGCCAGTATGCTCCTTCCACTTGATCAGCTCCGCATTTCCCAGCTGGGCAGCATGGATCTCCTTGAAGTTGTCGCTAGCTCGGTATGCCCACGGCGACTCCTCGATCACGCGTCGCTCGAAGCCGAAGCTGCCGCTGAGTATAACCACCCGGCGGGCGCCCTTGAGCAGCTCCACCAGCTCCTGCTGAAAGCTGCCGGTGTGGCGGGCAATCCACGGTGCCCGGAACTGCACCACCAGCAGCTTGTCCTCGGCGCCCTCATACAGCTCGCAGGACGAGACCTTCTCGTTGGGCTCGTGCTGGTAGGCCGACGGTCCATAGACCGGGATCAGAGCCGGGTGAGTAAGGGATCCGATGCGGCGCAGTTTTTTGGAGGCGATCAACAGGTCGCAGGCCAGCTGCGCCGCGTTGCCCACACAGATGCTCGGAATGATCACCGTGTACTCGGCCAGATCCAGAGAGGGCCGTTTTTCCTTGAGAAACAGCATTTTTGTGGATTAGAAATTGTTGTTCCGAAATGAGAAGTCAAAAATCTGAAATAGAGGTGGAGAATTATCGATGACAATATGAATCGGTAACATCGATGTTTGACGAGGCTTTATCGATGTGGTTTCATCTCTAGCATTTACCGCGGGCAGCGGCGAGACTCTTCTGCCGAATTAATAATTAGGAATTAGAAGTACAAACCCTTAATTGCAAAGCTTCTTGATATACTTAAAAATATTTATTTTTATTACTTAAGTAACTAACGAAGAAAACAGAGATCAACAGAGAGTTGACACATTTCCATGACAACACCTTTCCTTCTAAGACCTCTACTTAGTTCTCATCGTCTTCGTCTTCTGAAGAAGAGGCTTCCTGCTCCCTCGCCTCCTCAGCAATACGCGCTCGTATTATTTTCTGGACTTTCGGGTCCCGGACAAGGTGACCTGGTTGGATGTATTTGTTGTTGGCACATCCTAGAACCGGACAGCGAATGCCTATGTTATCCTTGATGACGGCATACACCGAATCGCGATCGTACAGATGACGACAATGAGTGTTGCGCACTGGATTGCGCATCAGAGCCTTGGACCAGGGATCGTACATTGAGAAAATCTCGCCGCCGGCTTCCATGTCATCCTCCACGATGATGTCGTTGTCGTTTTCATCGCCACTGGCTCCTCCATTGGCATTATCGCCTCTGGCCAATGTTTCCTCCACGGTCTTCTTAAAGTTCTTGTACTCCGTTGTGTTCTTGACGTTCGTGGTCTTCTTCTCCGTGGCCTCCTGCCGCACTTGCCAGTTCCTCTCCAGCTCTTCAATGGTGGAGCTCTCGTTAGCAATCTTTCGCAGTTCCTCACCCAGGGCCTTGTGCTTGCTTTTTAGCCCGATTAGATTCTCGGCGTCCGCCAAGCGCCGTTGGGCTCTGTCCTCCATCGTTTTCGCATATTCGCCGTCGACATCAAGCTCGGATACGACTGACGAATATTAAGGTTTTTGCTGAACGTTTTTTGGGTTATTGGGTTCAAAGAATGCGCTCACCTGCCGCCATTTCCTTCAGAAACTTTGTGTTTTCCAAAAGTGTGTTGAGAGCGGAATCTACGTGACTATTAAAATCCATTTTTAGTACGAAATGCTTTGTATTTCTTCAGTTTTCCACAATGTTAGGTTTAAGAGCGCCGCAATTTGATTCGATAGGCAGGCCCAGCTAGAGATGGTCGGCAGATAAAAACATCGATGTATCGATAGTATCGAAGTTACATCTATGTTTGTGCAGCTCTAGTTTGCGTTTTTTGCAAATGTTTTCCGGCGAATGCTCCTCGAAAAATGTCAAATTCCGTGAATATATCAGTGGAAACAACCTGCGAGAACCAAATCCGAGAGATTGGCTACGATGGCACGGAGCTGTATCAACCGTAAGTGCATTCAGTGGAGTCCTGGCATTGTTCTCAACAAGTTGTTGGCTTTCAGGCCGCCGACTTTATCCGAGAGTCTGGCGAAATGTGCGGCGCGCATCGACTTCAGCAAGACGTCGCTGGACGACCTAAAGAAGGAGGAGAAGTCGGCTGCAGCAGCGGCTGCCGATGAGGACAACAAGGACGCCACTCAGTTCCAGGAGAGCCTCTGGCCATGGGACGCTGTGCGCAACAAGCTGAAGGATGCCTTTACCGAGATTTGTGTGCTGTCCGACGTGATATCCATAGCCAAGGACAAGCGCTACTTGGTGCTGGATCCCTTGCTGGAGGAGGGCGACGACACCAAGCCGATCGTACAGGTGTACAGCCGAAAGAAGGCCATCTCACAGGCGGCCCAAGTGCTTCTCGGCGGAGCGGAGCGCCTCCGGAATGCCCACAGCGAGCAGCGGAGTCGCAACGTGTCCGACTTCCACATCGAACTGCTCCGTCTGCGTCAGAACTGGCGCCTCAAGAAAGTGTCCAACGCGATTATCGGGGACCTAAGCTACCGCACCGCAGGCTCAAAGTTCGGAATGAGTGGCACCTTTGAGGTGACCAAGGCGGAGGAGGCTTCAGACGACGACACTGTCAGCACTTCCAGCAGCACTAGCAACACCTCGGGCAACAATGGAATGCAGCTAAAGGCCAGCTCCGCGTTGCGGGTGATTGTGCCGGCCGAGTTGCAGGGCGTGGCCTACATCAAGGTGATCACGCAGAAGGACCAGGAAGATCTGTGCACGGCTCAAGTGAACCTGATGGGCCACGGACCGAACATAACTGCCCAGGTGGGCGTTTGGCAGAAAACTCTGGAGTTTGCCCAGAACGTGCTCTTCTGCAAGGAGCTATTCGCTCAGTTAGCCCGCGAAGCCATTCAGCTGCAGGCACCGATTCCTCATGTGGTCATTGGCAACCAGATACGTGCCACCCTGCTACCAAATATCCAGCTGATCATCTCTCTGTGCCACTCAACCACATTCGATTCCAGCCTGCCGGCGCCCATCAACGACCACGACCACGTGCTGGAGCACTCGCTGCACCAGCTGCTGCGCGAGGTGCATTATAAGAATTCTCATCACCCGTTCCCACACCCGGCCAGCGCTCCTTTGGGGCCAACGAAAAAGCGCATGCTGGCGGGTCCCATGGCTGCGGACCGAGAGACGCTTTTGGACATGACCAAAACGCAGACGATCCTTGAGCAGATCATAGCCCAGGCGCAGCACATATTCATGCGGAAGCGAACGCAGTACGTGCTGGATACGCTGGCCAGAGATGTTAAAGATCCTCAGATAGTGTCGCACTGGAACGCAATGAACAGCCCCACCATGTCGTGCGTGAAAATCAACATTGTGACGCACGGATACGATGCCATTGGACGCACCTCGCTGGTGATCCACGTCAAGGAGCGCTCACTAAAGTGCATCTGCCGGGACGGACGCGTCATGCGGCTGTCGTACGAGCCACAGGAGCTGCGCGACCTGATCCTCTGCCAGATCAACTCACACCAGATCTCATGTCTCATCAGTTTAGCCCGCTGCATGGCCTGGACGGTGCTCTCAAACAGCAATCATTTGGGCATTGGCAAGGTAGAGCCGCTGGGCAACGCCAGTTCCTGCCTGCTGGCCTCGCCCAATAGCGATCGAATGATTGCCGTGCAGATCCGCTGCGATCCCCAGATCGATGTTAAGGTCTACATAGCAAGAAGTCCACGCCAGGACTTCTTCCCCAGTCCCTTGGTGCCCGAGAAACTCTGGGAGAATCTGGGCGGCAATTTTAAAGAGGTTCGTATTTTACATTGTGAAATCTTAAACCAAAACCGAAGATAATGATAATGTTTCTTGTTATCTTCCAGGTGAGATTCGACAAAATTGAGGGCAAGAGTTTTCTCAACAAAATGGAATTTCTGATGGCCTCACTGACGAGCAACTCAGCCTGAAGCCGGTAGCCTCAAGTGGGGCCTCCCTCCCACATCCACTAGTTTATAATAAATCGAATTAGAGCTCGTATGTTAAGGATTATTTAAAGTAAAAAGAGTTGTAACTAGGTCTACATATTTTCTGATGAATCGGATGGATTCAGTGCATCAGACTGTAGCTGACGTTGTTTTTCCACAGGCGTGGCTGATAGTGGTGAGATTCCGGGGACATGTTTCGCTGCTGCATGATGGTGAAGGTGTCTTCCAGGCTGACCACATTAGCCCGATGAGTGCTCTGTAAGGACACAATCGACATTATTACAGATGAAGGATATTATATTCCCAGGACGCCAAGACTTACCCAGCGTTCCAGATCACAAAAGCTAATGTTGTAGTTCTGTCCACGAGGCTGAAGGGTTAACACCTCCATCTGATCCACGGGATGGCCAGGCGCCAGGCGCAGATATAGCCCTCGATTGGTGGAGAACAATACGGGCACTCGCTTGGCCGGCGCAGAACCTGCTCCAGTTCCGGCACCGGGAATCTGTCTGTAGGTTGGGCAGTGGTTCTGCGTTGAAATTGCCTCCTCCGGCGTCTGTCCGTCGCTTGAGACTCCTCCCACTGTCCGCATTAGTCCCATGCAAGTGTGGAAACAGGACGCCACCTTGCCGCATTCACGAAAATTGTCGTCCTACACTATATCCTGATCTTTCCAGCGGACCACGTACGCAGCTCGGTGTTGGCTATGCATTTTTCCTACCTATTTCCATCTATCGATTTTGTGCAGCGCCCGAAACAGAACGTCAACAGGGTCCGAGTGTCCGGCGGGTGTGTAATTAGTTCCCTCATTTGTATGGGCCACAATCGAACGAACGGTTGCCACAACAACACAACCAATCCAATCCCAGTCCCAACGCTCTGCAATATCCATTCACTGACCATGTGCGTGTGCTGGGCCAATTGTGTCTGACGCCAGATAGCCGGCCAGCTGCCACACGCGTTGGCTGCCACCAAATTGTTCAATTATTGCCAACGGGAGCAGACTTCTTTTCAATGCATGCCATCAGTATCAGATGGTGCTGTGATTACCGAAAACAAAACTATTATCTGTCAGATATGAGTTAGCTTGAGGAAAATTAAGCTTGACTTAAGGAATGACAAGTCTATTTGTGTCCTCGATTATAGCAGGGAGCTTGGGGGATCAAGTCATAACAAGTGGGATGTATGAGTATGATGAACCCAACAAAACCACTAAAAATACAAATATTTTCTTTACTTTTTACAAATATTGTTTTAAAACTTTATTTCATTTTATATTATATTTATATTGTTGTGTTTTTTGTTTGTGTTGTGTACTTGTAAATTGTATAATTAACACTAAAATACTTATTTAAACATTATTTTCATATTCAATCGATTTCTTTTGCATTCCATCATTCTTGTTCTTTTTTTTCGATTTTTTTTCTCTCCATTTTACTTTTGCAATTTTTTTGTTTTTGTTATTTGTTGGGTTTGGGCGATTTACATATACTTTTGTTTGTTTACTTAATTCCGCTCCATCCATAATTGATGGATGTTGTTTTGTTGTGGTTTCCATATATATGTATTTAGATCCAGCAATTGAAACGCTCCATCCTTAAGCGTTAGTAAATAAATTTATCTTAGTTACTACTTAAGTTTTTCGCTTGTCGCAGCATCATTGCTAATGCGGCCCCTTTTTCATACTATAATTTAGATTTAATTCATGCGGCACGCATGCACATACTATAAATTTCTCCGCTTCTTTTAAATTCCGACACATTAAACATATACAATATTTAAAATAGATATTTGTTACGATTACTTTATCAATTGATTTGTATTGTGTGTTGTGTTGGGTGTGTGTGTGTTAATGTTCGTGTGTTTGCTATAAAGAAATTTCATTCGTTTCTTGTTAGGTATATATTCTCCGTTTTGATTTGTTTATGTTGCTGGGGACTTAATAATTAGCTTCGAATCTAATGCTACTGTACGGGCTGGATCGTCTACGAATGCAAAATGTGCTGCATCATTGCCGGTAAAAGGATTCCCAGCACAGACATGTACAAGATAATATATGTTGTATATATACTTTACTTTATAGACTTTTGTTTTGTACAGCATTCGTGTTGTTAGCTTAAGTGTGATATTTTGAATAAACTTTTGTTTAGGTTAGGTTTCTACAATTTGCCGTTGCCTTGCTGCCGTTATTTTACGAAATATATATAATATATACTTTATATATGCATATTAAACAGCTAAATCTTATAGTTATGCGCTATGTAGCTATCTTGCAATAAATTAGTGCATACAATAGGCTACAATCTGTATCTGCTTCCGTTTCGGGTTCTGTCTCTATATATATATAATGTTTACATACATATATGTAGCGTTCTATATAATTTTCTTTTCTTTCGCTGTCCCTACTAATGCACACACACCGTGATGCCGTGAGGAAATCGAAACGAGTGCAATATGTGGGAAAATTATCGTACAGATCGTATCTCGTATCTCATACAAATTGGTATTGCTCGCCGTTGGAAGGAACTTAAAAAACGATTTTTCCATTTTAGTTCGTTTGGTTAAAATATAAATACATGAGAGAACCAAAAAGCCATAACACAATACAACAAATACAAACTTCAGGCAAACAAAAACAAACACAGAGACGGGAAACATATAGTGCCAAGTTTACAAATTTGTACAAAAAGAATTACGAGGAATACAATTTAAAAGACAAGCGTAGGCATTCGGGCCAGAAGTTCGAGAGAGTGCATGTGTTAGTACGATCGTGAGTTAGTTACAGACTATCAATATAGTACATGTCCAATAATGCTAACTATATACTCAACTAGGTATTATCATTATAAATATATATCTTTCATATTATGCTTGATTTCATTATTTTCTCTGTTGCGCCTCGCTCAACATACAAAAAAATGATTCACGATTTAGATTTCCTTTTTTTTTTTTTGTTTTGATATAAGCGAGATATAGATGACTGATTGGACTGATTTGGGGGAGGAGTATGAGTCGGGTCTGGTGTGAGGTTATGTAGTGATCCGTTTTAACAACTAAATTAAACAGAGGACTCACTTAACTAGTTGCGTACATGTTTAACATTACTTTAAGTAGATATTTGCTTGCTCATTAAGATTACTGCTGTTGCTGTTGCCTTTGCTGCTTGGTTTTGCTTTCTCTACCCTTTAATTTCTTCCCGATTTTCCGTTCTGCCATCACCGCCACTGCCCCAGATCGTCGTTATCTTCCTTGTTGGTTGAACTTTCAATCGAAAACTAAAGTTAAGCATAGAATACAACAGACAAAACGAACTTATATAAAAATCAACAGTGGGACACAAGGCCGATCAAAGACAGTGGCAGTGGCGAACGCCCGTTTCACAATTTTACATTTTACAAATTCTTGCTTGCTTTTGTCGCTTTAGTTTTTGTTTAGTCTATTATATTTAAGGGCTTTTTGTTATGTTTCCGCTTTTGTTTTTGTTTCGCTTTTCTCTATTTCTCATACATGCGTTAAATGTTAATTACTTTATGCTTATGTATCAAGGATTTCTACTACCGCGTTCTTATTTGCTGTTGCTGTGTTGCTGTGTGTGTCGTCGCCTTCAGAAATTGTTGCCGCCATTGCTGAGCAGGTTCGAGGCGGCGGCCCCCAGAGCAGCAGCCGCTATGGAGGCGGCTGCCGAGGAGCTGCCGGCCGATCCGTTGGACGCCGCAGCTGCCACTACGGCCGCTACAGCGGCGGCCACTGTGTTGAGATGCTGCTGCTGCTGCTGCTGCTGTTGCTGATGATGTTGTTATGGCATGAAGTAGTCCGGATGATCTGTGTCTTTCTCGAACCGCTTGGCCTCCTCGTGCATGCTCTCCTTGATCTTTAGAATGGCCGCCGATTCGGTCTGATCGTTCTCGCCTGGTCCTCCAAATCCGCCCAGATTATAGTCGCCCATGCCGCTGCCAGAGTCTTCGCGTGGCGTCCCAGGTCCGCCGTTGGCCGGTGAGTTTTTCATGCCGTCCAGGCCAGTGCCGTCCGGTCCACCGCCGCCATTAAGTACGGGGCCCATCGAATTTGGCCCGCCGCCCATCGGTCCCATGCCACCTGGTCCGCCTCCACCGCCGCCGCCATCCGGTCCGCCACCCATCGGGAATTCGGGCTTCATTAGGGCGTACATACTGTCACCGGGTCCTCCGACAGGTCCGCCTTGCGTGTTATCCTGCGGCGACGGCATGATGGGCGTCCCAGGGCCAGGCGGTCCATTCGAACCGGGACCTGGTCCGTAGTTGCCTGGCGACGATGACGAGTAGGCATTCAATGGCGCCGAAGCGTTCGGCTGCCATTGTGGCGGTCGGCCGCCCGCTCCACCCATGCCCATTGGTGGCATTCCGCCTGGCCCGGGTGCTGGTCCGCGCATTCCTCCAGGTCCGCCGTAGCCCATTGGTCCCATGCCGCCCGGACCGCGTGGCGGATTCATACGCGGATTCATCGGTCCCATCCCGCCTCCGGGCCGAGTGGGGTCCATACTGTTGGGCATCATCGGCTGACCGGGCGGGCCGTTGAACTCGTTACCCATGCCTTGCATGCGCACGCCGGGACGCGGTCCACCCGGATAGCGGGGTCCTCCCATAAACGGCGGCTGGCCGGGCATCATCTGAGACGGCGGCGGCTGAGGACTGGAGGCGTGCGTTGGCGGCGAAGGCCGCATGGTCGAATTGGGGAAGAAATTGGGCCCCATTGGTCCGCCAGGACCCATTGGACCTCCATCGCCGCCGGGCGGCATCTGGCCAAGTGGACTTGGTGCCGGTCCACCGGCATTGTGGGGGCCGCCGGGTCCGATGCCATTAACTCCATAGCCGGAGCTGACGAATCCGTAATCGTGGAAGGCCTTGGCCTCCGAGCTGTGGTCGCACTGGTCACGGCGCTCTGGCGCCGCGCAGTATAAATCCCAGAAGACACACCACCAAGTGTGCAGGAATCCCGGTGGCTCTCCCAGCGTTATGTTCTTCTCCCACCGGATCTCCGAGAGGAATGTTTGTGCCGCCTTCTGGGCGCCGACATGAAGCAGATATTCGTACACGTACAGCGCCAGCTTCTCGCGGGCCTGGGCATCCGATGGCACCGCTGATGTTTTGGACTTGCCGTACATTTTGTTGTGGCTTGTGATGTTGTTAATGTTGTCGTTGGTGCTGGTGAAGCTGGAGTTGTAGCTGAAGCTGAAGCTGGAGCTGGAGCTACTGCTACTGGTATTGTTATTGCTGGGGCAAGGTGGTCTCGGTTCGGTTCGGTTTTCTCTCCTCTTTGCGCTTGTAGTTCGCTTTTCGTCTACCAACTTCCACCTTATTTAAATTTATACTTTTATGTACTTTTCGAGGCTCTTGCTGTTTCCTCTTCGGCTGCTTCTACTGCTTCTTTTGCTGCGGCCTTTTCTTCTTCTTCTTCTTCTTCAGCGGCTGCTGCTTCGCTGCTACTGCTGCCGATGTTGTTGTTTTTTAATTGGCCGCGCTTTGGGCTCACGCAGCCGTTCTCCGCCGCTCTATTACTTCCACCATTTTAATAAAATTGTTTTTACCGTGGAGCGAATGGAGATTAAACACACACTCGGTGCTTTTACTTTTTGGATTTTTACAATATAAACTTTTTAGCGCGCTCTCTGCGGTGTGTCGCTACTTCTTCGTTTTACCGTTTATTTTTTTTCAGGTATTTTTTCTGCCTGATTGTTGCTGCTTCTTCTTGCACAACCACTAAAAACAGAAAAAAGCAGAGGGAGAGAAAGAGAGCATGAGTGAGAGAGGGCAAAGTGAGCGACTTTGTGTGTATGTATGTGTGTTGCAAATTTTCGTGTGCCTGTGTTGCGTACGGGAGTGTTGATCTGTGTATGTGCTAGTGTACTTGCGTGAGTGCGAGAGAGGGAGCGCGCGCATTGTCGACAAAACGGCACAAGTGCCACACTAACCGTCAAAAGTTTTGGCCCCAAATCCGAAAACTTTTCGCGAAATCGTTACCATGAAAAATTTGTTTGTCTATTTGGTGGACTTCTCCATAAAAAAAAAATTGGTTTGACTTGGTGACAATAAAATAAGTTGATATAAACCTGATATAAATAACTTCGATACCAAATTAAAACATTATGATATTTCGATTTAGTGATCGAAGTATTTTAACTATGCAAACAGGGAGCCATGAAATTTTCTTTTTTTTTTTTAATAATATAATATAGAACGGTACGGTATGGAGACAGCAAAAAAACCTTTCTAAGCAGTGAGAGCAGTTGGATGCCATTCGAAATCGATTGCCAGCTTTATCTGGGGATGACCCGATGGGTTCGCCGAAGGAGCTGAACTGGGCACCTATCCGCCCTTGCTTATTAGAGTCCATATCCAATCATCCTGATATATTGAACTTGTTTTTCGGAACGGAAGGCGCAGCCAACATAATGCATGCCAATCGCTCAGGGATAAATATTATTCCAAAACTATCTGCCTTCCAAAAATGCCGAAGAACCTTCTAAATGGATCAGCGGTCACACTTCGCATAAATAAATTATTTTCCAATCGATAAAATACAAAAATAATTAATTTTGTTGCACATTTATGAAGTCTTTTTCAACAATTCAAACTATTCCAATGCTTCTGTACTTTAAAATTGAAATTGGCTATTTAGGATCTTTTATCCCTACGCATATTTTTATAGATTAATATGGAGAGCTTAACCTGATCGCGAACTTATTTTCTTGACTTTGCTGCTTTCCTCTTTCCGCCAGGTGAGTGAGTGATGCTCTTGGCCTCTCAGCCAGGTCGCTTGGTAGGTAGCAAAAGGCCAACGGGCAGGGCAGCCTATTCGGCCACCACTGCCAAATGGCTGCTTGCTTGCTCGAAACGAAATTCGTCTCCAGAATTCACGCCGAAGCCCGGATACTGGCGGCACTGTGTGGAGATTGGGATTGGGGGATTGACAGCGAGTTGGCGCGGGAGTGAGCTGTCACTCGGAGAGACAGGGCGCGTGGCGATAAGGCCAATTGGCTCGGCGGACAGGTGCATCCGTTACTAGGCACTATCGAATATCTAATGGCACGGAAAACTGTACAGAACTCGACCGATTTGAATACGGCAGTCCCGTCTCTCTGGGGAGTCTCAAAAATGTACACAGAGAGCGAAGCTATAGACCGTGTCAGCTGCTATCATTTTAGCCAGAAATAAGAAAGAAGAGGGTGTTATCGGGCGCCTATTATGAAACGAACAATTGAGAAACTGTCTCTTCGTGATCGGGACTTCCAGTTGGCGTTCATCAAAACCAGAACCCAGTTGCCAGTTCTTTGGGCTTCAAGTGTCAAGGGTTCTGGCACCGACGATCAAATACCGGTCGGTGTCGGTGTTGCTCCATCGTTCTCTTCATCACCTCCGATGCTGCCCCCAGAACGGCAGTGGAAAAAAAAAACAAATAAGAGAAGAATCTACATTACTGCCGATATTTCTCCATTGTTGTTGTCTAGCTGAAGACGTCATCAAATTCGGTACGCGGGTTTTCTCTCGCACGTTCTACTTATTGCCACACACACTCGGGCGCACACAGATGGCTATTTGTTGTTATTGCTGCTGTTGCTGTTGCATACGCACCTTTTACTGTTTGTCGCCCTAATACTTTGAATACTTTTATTATTTGGCCGAGCCGAGTGTCGTGCTGCTGATTGCCGATTGCAATTTTATCACAAAATCAACAAGAAACACAAACAGACACAAGGCGAGAGGCTGCTGCTGCTGCTCTGCTCCACTGCTGATGGCTGCGCTCGCGAGACAAGACAAGAGAGAGAGCGAGTGCGGGCGCGAGAGCGGCGGGGCGAGAGAGACGGAGATATAGAGAGGGAGGAGCGATAGCGAGAATACGGAATTTTATTACAATCTCATTGATTTTTCGTATTCGTATTTGTATTTGCGGCTCCCCGGTTCTTCACATGTTTTGCGCGCATACATATAATTATTTATTATTAAACCGCGCGCTATTTTACTTCGTTTTTCGCTTTTTGCACCAATTCTCTTGCGTTGAGTTGTGGTTGTGTGAATTCGTGTTGTGTGTATGTATATGTGCGTGTGTGTTTTTAATTTCTTTTCTAAACACACTTTTTCGCCGTAGCCGCTGTTGTTGCTGGTTTAATTTTTGCAAGTTTTCTCTTCACACGCCTTTCATTCGCCGTGCGCTTTGTCCGTGTATTCGACGATTGCTTTTACTGCTGCTGCTGCTGCTGCTTCTTCCTCCACTAAAAATCGGCTCTTTTTTGCCTGTACGAAATTTTCACAGCGAGTTAGTTCGTTGAAATGCATTTTAAACGGATGTCATTTCAAAAGCAAACAACACGTTCACATTTTCACTATGATATTAGATATTTATAAGTTTGGTTAATTCGTTATTACACAGAAAATTCGTATAAATATTTTTACTGCTACAAGTTGTTGAGGCTTTTCTGTTCGCTGGCTTGGGTCTTTGCTAAGTGGTATTAATGCAATTAATTGAGCTGGTATCTCTAGGATTGGAGAGTAGAGGGACCAGGTTTTTAGAAATGTGCCCATTACAAAACATCGTAAGGGTCGATAGTATCGGAATAAATTAAACATTTTAGAGCAATAGGAAAAGCTCAGGAACATAAAAAATAAATTAGGTAAAACAGTCAGAAACGTTGATTTTATTTATTTTCTTACCAATTTTCAGAATTAAAAAAAACTGCTCGTCAAGGTTTAGTGTTATCGGATTGGGCGAGCAAATAGGTGTGGTCTGGCAACACAGTCGTCTGTGCACTCGGTAAGCTTCAGCTCTTGGTAAAAACGGAGAAGTGCATAATTAAGTTCGTCGCTTGTCGTTAAAACGCCGAAAGCCAATATATGATGATGCTAATAGGTGAGTTCATTTAATTATTATCGTTTCAATTTTTATATCAAGCTTGGAAAAGCCGGCGTGTATCTGTGTGTGTGTTTACATTGTTTTGGTCAGCAGCGCTCTTATAGTGTGCCCAAGCATGGCTTTGTTTACGTTTGGCGCTCTGAAAATAACGGTGTTGATTTGAAATGCATTCAATGCGCAAGAACCGCCGCACAGTGGGGTAGCAGAGGCAAAAGTTGACCATTAAATAAACCAAGCGTTGTACAGAAACCAGTTAATTCACGTAGAAAAAAATATAATTTTTGTTTATTATATTTAAAATAAGTTTAGAAATTTTTTAAATTATGTAGAAATGTATTTTTAAATATAGATTTATAGACCACTTGACTACGATTATAAAAATGTATTTTAAAAAAGGAATACAAAAAATTTGTCAACATAATCAATAGTTTTGTCGGTTTCCAAAGGCAATTTTTAAAAAAGGGCCAAAATTGGCGCTGTTACCCCACTGTGCGCCGCTTGCCGCCAAATAAAAAGCTCTTGCCGCCAAACGAAAAGCTAAAGCGATTTCGAGTCCCGTGGCATATAAACAGTGCTTAAGTTTAGTGCAACTGCAACGGTTCTCGGCTGCTGAACGCGTCCTGTTAATTTTTCGGGTTGCATTGCCTGCAAATTACGCGACTCGCGCGATTATCCTTACGCGATTTTTAACGCCAATGCAGTTGGGCAATTTGAATGCCGAATAAAAACCACTTAAGTCCTGAATTCGTGGCGAGGCGCGAAGGATAGAGGCACAAACACGGCCGTTACAGTTAAGTTCGAAAATAGTTGAAAAACAAATTTCACATTGTTGGTCAATTTAAGTGCTTGCGTATTCACGAGCACGTGATGACCGATTTTTAGTGTTCACCGACCACTTTGAGTCCCCCTTGAAGACCTTAACCCTTTGCTACCTTGACTATATTCAAATATATAAAAAAATAAATGTTTGAATACAAACAACGTTTGGTAAATTTTAAATGTTATTTGGAAACGTTTTAAGCTGGTAAATCACTGATTCTTTGAGCTTCAAGTGCCACAGAAATTGCAGAGGATTTAAAACCAATTGAAAAAGTGTCAAAAAGTACGCAGCAAAATAGAAAAGATAACTTTCGAAAGATTTACATTTTCTTTAGAAAGTTTTAAACATAATTCAAATAGATTTAAACCCTAATTGTTCTTTGAGTCATTCTTGTTTAACAGTTTCATGACTTATTTATTGCTACAGACAAGCAGACAAATAAAAATAAATATTATGTAGCCAACTGGGGTTAAGAGCTTCGTTTATTTTGCATATAAGCATTGGAAAGTGTTGAGGCCTCCGGCCATGTTGGGCATTCAAATGGAACATGGCCAAGTCCCCAACATCCGTGCATCCCAATCCTGCCCCCAGTGGGCAATCGTTTACCAAATGAATAATGTCGATTTCGGGGACTGAGGACGTGTACTCTCACTCTGCCGCCCAATTTTGTCCCCTTTGTCAATTTTTATTTGACACATTTTATTGGGCAAATCGCTTGGCGTTCGGTAATCCTTTTGCATTTCTAATTCTGTCAAAATCGAGGGCGACATTTCGCCCGGGGCTGCAGGTCCGTCCCAAGGGTAACATTTATTTTTTTTTTGTTCACTCTAAATTGGAATCGAAATCAGATTTTGTGCTGATCTGTCTGTTTGTTTGTGGCATGCACAGCTCCTCCTGTGTTGACTTTCGTTTACAAACATTAGTTTTTTGCACTGTTTGCGCAATTTCCACAACCCAAAATACACCCACAAACACACTCTCCACACCCCTTTCCCCCTGGCACATTCAATTAGAAACATTTCGAACATTGAAGTGCATTGCTTTCGAGGATTCAGCCGTGCAGCAGCTGCAGCTGTCGCCATTAGTGGTAAAGTTTATCCCCAGTTGGGGCCCACGGGTCGAGATTAATTTGCATTTAATGTGTTGCCTGATTCATAACTCTCTGTAATGGAATTAAGCTTGAATTAATGGCATTATCTTGTTATTTTTATAGTCACGCATAACTAATTGCCTGACGCTTTAATCCTTTCAGTAAATTGATTACCTGACTTATAGAGATTTTCGTATATAAAATGTAATTATAAATATATTTAAGGTATGGGAACTGCTTTATTTATAAGAAGTACTTTTCTTGATTGAATTCCAATCATTATTTCAATTTCTTTCTTGTTTACTGAAAATTCGATTGGGATTGCCGGACTATATATAGTATTTTCCGTGCGGATTAAGCGTAAGCGAGTGAATCATTTGTGGAACGATAACTACCTCGCTTCCTTGCACTCCCAATCTCACTGCTTGTATCGTTTTGTGGAGCAGCTGCAGCCGGATTTTGGCATCGCACTGACGCAAGCATATTTCAGTGGATCAGGGCGGTGGGGAGTGAGTGCTGTGGTTGTTGCCAGCCAGGATTTATGAAGCACCGCACACTCCGATGGCAGGCGTTTCCGCTTCCGCCTTGCCTCTTCCTGCTTCTCTTCCACCGTCCAAGCTCCTATCTTCTTCGAAGTGCAGTCAGTGTTCAGGTTGCTGCACTTGTAATTCAATTGCCTTGAAAAACGTTGATTTACAACAACACTTTTATTTTCAGGCTGTACTTGAGACTAGAGCTCTGTCAAGAATTCGCCCAGAATGGTAATCGATAGTTTTACAAAATATCCTAAAATTTTGCTGTTGATAAACGTTAAGTTTATGTGAATTGTAAATTTTGAGTGCTCGTTCTTTTTTTATACCCTTGCAGGGTATTATAATTTCAGTCAGAAGTTTGCAACGCAGTGAAGGAGTCATCTCCGACCCTATAAAGTATATATATTCTTGATCAGCATCAACAGCCGAGTCGATCTAGCCATGTCCGTCTGTCCGTCCGTCTGTCTGTCTGTCTGTCTGTCCGTCTGTCCGTCTGTCCGTCTGTCCGTCCGTTTCTACGCAAACTAGTCCCTCAGTTTTGAAGCTATCTGAATGCAACTTTGCAGATAGTCTTCTATATAGTCTCACTCGTGCATATGTCGGAACGGGCCAGATCGGACGAATATATCATATAGCTGCCATACAAACGATCCGTAAATTTGTAGAAAAAATATTATAACTTCACTGTTTTTTAACATATCTTGATCAACTCTCGGTTATAAGCTTTATACAGTGATTCAGATTTTAAGATTAAATTTTATAAAAATCGGACTACTATATCATATAGCTGCCATAGGAACGGTCGTGAAATTTTCAGAAAAAATATTATAGCTTTGTCAGTTTTCAACATAATTTCTTCTACTTTGAGATACTAGTATTTCATATTTTTTCAGAATTTTGTTTTAAATTTCATAAGAATCGGACGACTATATCATATAGCTGCCATATAAACGATCGGTAAACGTGGAGAAAAAATATATTTTACTTTACATGTAAAAATGTGAAAAAATGTAAAAAAGATGTAAAACTGTAAAAATTGTATGAATATGAAAGTAGTTCATATTTTATTATATTGGGATAGATTATAATTCATACAATTGGAATCTGCAAGGGTATACCAACTTCGGCGTGCCGAAGTTAGCTTCCTTTCTTGTTGCTCTTAAATTTGTAATGTTCCAAATATGCAGTGTCTAGTTTTCTGGTGGATAAGTATTAGAGTAAACGATAGATGTTAATCGTGAAAGTTTATACATCTATCTATCTATTTAAGATGGAACTATTTTAAATCAGTTTGTTTATTATTTTAAAATGCTTACAAAGGGAAAAATAAGAGTCGTTTTAGTACTACCTTCGTATGGTTTAGTAAAGTGTAAGTTTATTCTTAAGTTACTATATTCAATGGGACTCTTTATCCATAATAAGATGTAAATACCTCACATAAAAGCCAGTCATTAAGTACACCTTAATTACAGCCCAAATAAGTAGGCAACATGCTGCCTCCTTCCAGTCATATTTCCCTCTTTCCAACTCCTGTCAAGAGCTTTCATATTTTTCTGCGGTTCAATATCTCATTGGGGACATCCCTTGAGAAAATGCACAAGTATGTATCTTTATATATGTTTTATGGCCTAATTAAAGCGTTCTTGCCGCAGTTAATTAACTTAATTTTGATTAACACCCAAAAATTACATTTAAATATTTCATTAGCCACGGGAAACTGGGGGAACTTTTCACACACACGCTCACGCTCCCAACCCACTCACATATTCACACATTCACACTTTGGCCACCGCAAGCGAGCGTCCAAAGTTCGGGCGAATTGGAAAGGGGACTGGAAAGGCGGAAGAGTGAAAATCAGAGAATATTTTTACAATTTTCATAAACGCATGGCAAAGTTCCACAAGCACACACAGAAAGAGAGAGGGAGAAAGAGAAGTGTGTATAGTTTAAAACAATGGACCTTCCCACGAGGCGCCTCCTGTCCAGGCTGTTGTCCAATCCGCTGAGGCCGAGTGGCGCTGAATTGGCGGCCAGCATCCAGGATGTAATCCAAGGAAATGCGATGGGCAGAGAAATCAGAGCCAGAGGCAGCCATGCGTGAAACGCAACCTGCGAATAAGGAATGGGTACAAATTAAGGATGTGTGTAATCAAAAGGGACAAAGGAAAAACTCAGCTAGATAGGAATTAATCCAGGTGCGTCCCAATTAACAGACATTCGGTATAAAGTTTTAGAGATGCTTGAAAGGGTTTTAAAAATGATTAAAAAATCCAGAGATTTAAACATTTTTTACAGTTATATTCTATTGAAAAACAGTAGAACTGGAATATATACTATACGTACTTTTGTGCTTTTTATAAAGACATCCAATCTGTAAATGTAACTTTTTAAAAAACTCTTCCCAAATAGGGTAAAATTTATAAGAAATTACCATACAAAAATATATAATTTCTACTTCAGACCAATTATTTCACTATTAGATTAAAGCTTAGCTTGATATATTATTTTTTATATATGATAGGAAACTTAAGGTTATTTTTAAGAGTTATTATTAAAAATAATAACCAAACAAGACTAACATATCCCTAAAGATATAAGCTTTAGCTCTTTAAATGAAGTAATAAGGCCCATCGAAAAGGATACAAATTTGTATAAAGACACTTGATCAACTTCACCATAAAGAATAACTTGATTAAGGCCTGAAAAACAGACTTTGCTTATTCCAATACACTATATACATATATGTATCTGGCCAGCATGAAAATCCTTGGATTTGTGTGTCCTGTATAAGTATTTGCTGTTGGCTCGCTGTGGCCAGTTGTTTGGCGGTCATGCATGCATCCATGTGCTTCATTTTAAAGTTATTTAGACTTCTGCCGCTCCCGCTTCTGTTGATGGCATTGCATGGGGAAATGGTCTGCGGCCTGAAGAGAGAGAGAGCCAAGGATGCGACTGGGCACGGGGAAGGAAGCAAGGGCACTGCGGCTGGGTGGAGCTGTGCGTGTGCACGAATTATATTTGCATGAGTGCGTATTGAAGTCAGACCATTTTCCAGCGGCAATCGGCAGAGGGGCCAGGAGGGGGGGCGGCCTGACGGTGACAACCAAAACGAAAACAGTGGCAGTGTAAACAACCAGGACGTGCGGCAGGATGCGCACGATATGGAGGATAAGGGGTAGCTACGTGCAACATGCAACAATAGCATTAAACTCGCAGAAACTGCACACACACACACGCGTTGGCCCCGTAAGCGGAATCTCATTTGGAAGGCTGGCAAAATACGCCGCATTTCTCGTATGCAAAATGCGAGTGCAACGGGCGACAGGGGCAGGAAACGAACCGACAGCAGTTGGCAGGAGTCCTGCGGACCTATGACAAAAGTTTCCTAGGCTCATTTCGTGCCTCCCCCCCCCCACCCCATGGTGCAGCTCTGCCCCAATTTGGCTGCAACTTTGTGGGGGGTATTAGAAGTTGGTTCGTTACTTTGTTTTGGGAGGCGCAATCAAAAGGACAACTCGAGGCGAGCCTTTGCAGCGATGCGGCATCTGCAACACTTAATGGTGGCAAGAAAATTAAACTTATGAGGTGTAATCAGATACACTAACAGCTCCTAACTTTTAATAACAAAATGCAACAAAAATATATACTTTGCTAACAAATTATGAAGAAGATAACAAAAATAATTATAATAAATTATTCCATAATGAATGGCAGCTTAGTACGATAGTCTAACTTTAAACCCTTTTTCCTTATTCATTATTTAATAGAATTAAAACATTACAATACATCAATTTTTAAATTTCCTTTAAAAATTGTTTAAACCCGAAGGGAATGCAGCGTGTTGAATCTCCGTTGCGTTGCAATCTGTTTGTTTTTTGGCCTTTTAAAGCTCGCACCACTTTGCATTCCTATTTGCATTTACAGGATGCAAAATTAAAAGCCCGGGGAACCGGAAAGGAGGCGGGACAAACGGCAAGAGTGGAAGGAGAGCAAAGAGCGAGGAAAATCGTTATTTGCTGTTGCACTTAATGCATCCAAATTGTTATAATTTGCACGGTAATTTTCGCTTTGGCCCGGAATGAAATTAGGGAAAATATTTTAATTACTGCAAAACGTTGGAATTATGCAAATGCGGCCCAAAGGCGGCAGAAGGCTGTGGCAAAATATGGAAATGCTCAGCCTAACGCTTTGTTAGTCTAAACTTAAATGGGGCTCTCAGTTGCTCAAAGAGCTGGCTTTGGATGGAGTTTAATTTCACTTCGGATCTTACCCATTTCCGTCAGCTAATCTCCGCTTCTTTCCGCTTCAGCCCTGTCTGAGTGCTCGCCCGTCTGTGTCGTTGTTTAATTAATTTTTAAGGCATCTCAGAGGGGCGAAGCAGAAGGGCCACGAAGCGTGCGGTTGACAGCTCAAGCGGAGTTGCGCATACGCCGTGTTGTCTGACGCTGCACCGCCGTCTGACAGTGATTAATTCGCCTGCATCTCGGTCGGTTGCCGCACACTGCGGCTGTCGGGGCAAGTATCCAGGCGAGTGTCCAATGGCCGAGCAGGTCCTGTGATATTCAATCACCTCGAAAGCCACTCCTGGAATTGGCCAAAAACTTGGACACTCGCTTTGTTGATCTCTGCTAATGCCGAAAGCCATGGCCATCAGCCATCTAAACAATTGACCGAAAGTTTCGGTTTGACTAAAGTGTTTGACATGTCCTGGTTAGCCTTTGGGCACGGAGCTAGGACGAGCAGACGAGACGTACATGCCGAATGTGCCCCAAAGTTTGCATTGTACGCGCACCGTGGGAAAAGGGGGAGTGGCCGGCTGCAGTTGCACATTAAGGTGCTTGCCACATGGTAGCTGTAAACTTGAAACAGGCAAAGTTTTCATTCGACTTTATGTGAACTTTGTTGACTTTTCAATTGATGTGCAGCTTAATCCAGATGGGACACGAATTACCTGACTGTATTCTATTTTATAAGTCTCTCTGTTATGTTTATGCTTTCCAGGATGTGTTTACGCTTGTAATCGTTTCATGGGGAGCTTTTGAGTAAAAATATATACGAATGAACTTGACTTAAGCCTTCTTTTAAGTTTGCTTTCTAAATGTTTCTGAACAGAACATAATCTTGTTGTCATAAATGAATTTAAGTAAACTTCCTTTGGATAGTCTGCCTGTTATTTCTAGTAAACGTGTTTAAATGTTTTATCTAAGATTGAGTTAGGTTATTTTGGGATTGTTTAAACATTTACAAATATAGATAAATCTTTATTGTTGCCTCACTATTCCTCGGCTCGCTGGGTATTATAATTTTAGTCGGAAGTTTGCAACGAAGTGAAGGAGTCATTTCCGACACCATAAATGATTTATACTCTTGAACAGCATCAACAGCCGAGCTTATCTAGCCATGTCTGCTAAAAAAACATGCCTCTTTTCCATTTTTTATAATTGAAACAGGGATTAGTAATTTTCTGTAATGTTGATTTCAGGTTATGTTTAATACCAAATTTATATAAGGTTAAATTGTCATATATTTTTCCCAAATCGAATCCGAATCCTTGTATCAAAATCATTACAGAAATTGAAGTGAGAGAATGGAATTTAAATTGACTTAAAATAGGAAACAAAAAAAGCGTTTATAAAGACAAATGTATTCTGAGGGTTTTCTACAACAATTAAGTTTATAGTTTAATCCTGAATAAGAAAGCGTTCTTCACTGCTCAATGAATGTTTTCGATGCTACTATATTTTTCCCCATTTCTAGCCCATGCAATTGTCTTAAAATAATAGACTTACTTGCAGTTAAGCTCTCCCCCGGGCTTTAGTCCCAAGCTTAATCCGTCGCTGCAGCAATGTCTGGTTCAAAATTGCAGCTTTAAAGCCATTCCCAGCTGGCATCCATCAACTCGTCGATGCAGTGGAACTCGAAAGCCGATGGAGAGCTTAGCTACTCTCCGTGCAGAGTTACTTAATAATTCATAAACATCAATCAGAGCTCGGTTCCCGTTCGAGTGCTGGTGATGCCGGTCCTAGAGTGCATTCCATCAGCGATGTCAGAGCAGCTGCCTTGTTGTTGGGAGCCTCTCCATATGCTCGTTCACCCGGTATCCCAGTAACCCCGCCTCCCTCTAGAATGGGAGTGTCAACACTCCGCCTGCTTTCGGGTCTGCATTAGTAAACATTTTGTTGTCAGCGCTCGTCATTTGCTGTCATCAGTCGACGAGTCAACACACAGCAGGCGATGCACTTGGGGGGCGGCTTCTAAAGGGGATGGAAGGCTCCTAAGGCAGGGGGGCTAAGGGAGCATAGTCTGCATTTTACTGCCAGCAAAACAAAAGATTTTAATGGCTTTTATGGGAATTAAAAGGCGGCCAAAGTTGGGCTTGTTGTGTGTTGTTTTGGCTTTTGGCACAAAAATTACTGCAAAATGGCCGGAACCTGCAGGAAATCAACACAAATGCAGCAAGGAATGCAAATAAACTTACATGCAGGCATTTACAGTCATTTGCATTGAGTTGATATTTCGAATTAATGAAGCAAAATACATGCGTGGCATGAAGCGTGGGTCTTATCGTTATACAAATATCGCGCATACGCAGCGTTGCCCTGTGTTAAATGCATTTTTATTACACACAACTCACAAACCAAAAAGTCAAATAAATATTAAACATTCCTGCACTATATTGGTTTAATGAGATTTATATTAAAAAAGTTGGTAGGTTTAATTTAGTTCACAATTCGTACTACTAAAATCCAATTAATGCAATTATGTCTAATGCTTCCTTTAGGCCATAGATTAAGCTTTTATTTATTTAGCTTAAAGTATAATTTAACACTTAAATTTTTGAAATTTATATGGCTAAATAGGCATAAAAAATATGGTTTATCTTTTGAAGTTGCCATAATTTAACTTTATTTGTTAATTCAGACTGCATTCCACTTCGTTGGCTTGTCAGTTTCATGTTGAACATATCGCTCTGTCATAAACACATCTCAAGATTGTGTAAATCATCCAAAAGGAGATGAATTCATCCATGAACAGAGATATTGTGCTAACATCCCTCCCTCCCTGCTTTTCAATTTATTCGTCCTCCAGTGGAGACTCATAAATCACAGTAAAGTCCATAATGCAATTGAAATCAATGTGTTCAGGACTCAACTGGAGCATATGTGCCGTAGCCCTGAGCCAGAGGCTATGTACAGTCTACGAGCAGCCGGATGTGCAGCAGAATGAGCGCTGTGTGTGATTTCAGATTGAGTTTTAAGCCACAAAGGCAACGTCACTGGGATATCCTCGGGCACGTCTCGCCCAATAACCAATCGCTGACCAGACAACAAACGTAAATGTACCTTTTTCTGCATCCCAGGCTGCGCAGGCTATGTATATATATATATATTATGTATCTCGCAGGACTATCTAGAAATCGGTGAAGCGCCCCAACAAACAAAATGTCCTAGCAAACACGTTGCCCATTCATTCTCCTCTCCTCGCTCTTTGCTCTGTCACCCGTTTTGTTGCCAGTAAAATGCAGCAAAAAATCATTTCAAATTATAAACACGACGCCGTTGAGGGTTCCTTTTGAGGCAGGACACTCACAGCGTTGCTACGTGTCCTCGCCGTGATTTTCCTAACCATTAGACGATGGGGATATATGCAAGGGAAGAGGTGGTAGAAAACATCTACGAAACAAAATATAGTGTAATGTATAATATTATAAAATGATAAATTTCCCAAGCAAGTGAAAAAAATAACATTGACAGGGAGCTAGACTTTCTGTCAAGTCTTTTTCGTCTCCAAAACATAAAAGCTGATGACAGGAAGCCAATGGAGGATTCACAGCAATTTGTGGATGAGTCCATATAAATTCCAGGCTTCGGGGGAAAAAAAATTGCTTTTACAACAAGTATATCTAGTCGTTAGCATTTTCGGACAGATAGAAAACTGGGATTGTAACTATGAAACACGAGACTTTCATAGAAAAGAAAACAGGATATTTTAAATTCCTACCCTTTCTCCTATGTGGGTATCGCATAGTCTGTACCCTAAACTCGGACTTCTTTTTATAGATTCCACTTTTTATTCGCACTGCAGCTGTTGCTGTGACAGTTTCAGCAGCCTTTGCTTTTTGCTGCTTAGCGCTTTCGAGCGGACAAACCGAGTGTTGCATAGTTATGGACGACGACGACGCTGAGGACGACGCTCTGTTCTAATTCCCCCCCACAGCTTGCCCTGGCCCTTCAGTCTGCTCTTTTTCCGCTCTAAACTTTTGCAGTTATAATCTACTTATGAAGTAGGTAACAACGTTTTTATTAAGTATGGACAGTGCCGAAGTAAAAAACGAAATGCAGACAATTTTTAAAGCTCAGGAAAGTTTTGCTTTCCCGCGTGGCAAGTTTGTTGGTATTTCGGAGAACGAGGGGAAAATTGCTGAGGGGAAACAGGGAAATGTGGGACTAGTTCATCAGAGTTTTTTCATTTCATTTTAGCTGGCGACAAGTTCCATTACTTTTCTGTTTGTTCCAATTCCCATTTACAGTCTGTTTGCCTTGCCAATTATTATTTTTGTCGAGCGAGAGACGGAGCTCGGTAGGTGGGAATATTTACATGAATTTGGTTGCCAATAAAATTTTTACCAACAATAAAACATTAGTAGTCTGTTTTTTTATATAATTGCAATTCAATAATGTGCTTTGTTTCAAGGACATATATCTCATTGAACTGGTACTTGTATTAGAAACAAATAAATAAGCAATAACCCAAAAACTCTATATAAAACATTCGATGTATATTTTGGAATAAGCTCATTCCAACCCTCTGACCTGGTCGTTCCTCCTAACTTCCAACTGCACAATCCCTGGCAATCCTTTCAAGCAAATTTAGGGGGTTCACCCCAAAGCTTTATGACCGTATCCTGATGCATAACTCGAATCCAACCCTCAACCTTCAGCTCTTTTGGGGCAAGTGCTGCACTCTGGCAAACTGGTGAAATTTATTTGAATGGCCATCGAGGCATCTTGAGGCCAACTCGAGAAAGCAGCCGGAAGGGAGTGCAGAGATGAATATCCGCAGCCTTCAGCTCAGCCTCCATTAGTGGCCGGCCGCCTGCTAATGGACGTTAATAAGGCGTTAAATTGCCTAATTGTCGATTATGGCTCTTGGAGCGATAAGGTACCGCAGGGATAGCAGAAAAACTTGCACATCATTTTGCATGCCCATGAATAAGCCTCCGTTTTAGACTCTTTTTAAAACTTATATTTTGCACTAAGAAAAATGTGGATATTTGATAAGTTATAGAGTTACATTTTCGAGTAGAATTCCGACCAATACCTTGATTGAAGTTCTTTAAATTGCATTTAAATCACATTTTAAAGCTAAATATTCCACGGGGGGTTCAAGCTCGGCTTAACCCACTTTTTTCTCTCTGTGAACCTTTCCGCTAGGTGGTCCCTGAAGTGAACTATGGCCTGACCGGGCGGCAGCTTTATCCTTAAAGCCGAGTTAAGGCAGCTTTCCCAGGGCTTCCTCCCGGCCTTTCCCTTTCCCTCTTTCTCTCCTGCCGTTGCCGTAGCAAGCAAATTTTCTGCTGCTCAAAATGCAATGCAGGGAATGCAATATAAGCGATGCGAGAGCCACTGAATGGGAAAGCCGGAGGAGGGAGGGGCAGGAGCAGCACAGCACCATGGAGTGGTCTGAGGCAGAAATGCCGACAGTCCTGAGTAACGATACTTACACGCTTAACAAGTCAGCAATTCAGGGAACCAATATCTATTTGTATGCGTCTTTGCCATTTTGCAATTTTAGGAATTTGAAAATTAGTTGATTGGGGATAACAAGAATTTTAAAATAATCGTTTGGGCTTAAGGCAATCAATAAAGAAAGGCAGGATGTCTTAGGAATTGATAAAAATATTTAAATCTAATTGGCAAACTAAATATATTCTTTATTATATATCTTTAGTACAACGGGTTTCCTCTTTGCAATTCAATTTTTAAAGAATTTTATTTATTTTTATATCCCTGATGGCCCCTAATATAATTCCCATTTAATGTATATATTATAAACAGCAAACGAGTGCATCGAGTGAAGCCCCAAACAGCAGAGCCGCTTTAAGGATCATTCATGTTGCCTTTTTTGGGCTGCACTTGTTTTTCGTTTTGAAAAATATATTTCAGTTTCGTTTTTAGTTCTGTGGCAAACAGCCAAATTGTGCGGTGGGCGGAGACTTCACAGCGGGGGCCGCACTCGTCCATTTCTGGCACGAGTTCTCCAATGGACACGCACGTGGGGGGGGGGGTGTCCGGGCTGGAAGTGGAGGTCATAGCCAGGGCGGGGAATGCAATGAACAAACGCCTGGCCATGACCACTGTGTGAATTGTGACTGCAAATTGGCCTGTCGGTTTTGCGGTGCAATTAAATTTAATTTAGAAGTCAGTCGACCCAAACGGTGTTCGGCTCTGCCTGACGAGAGCTAGCCTGCTGCAATTAGCAAAGATCCATTGTCCTGTCGTCCTGAACAGAGTGTCTTCTCAGGGTCTGGGGTTTTGTAACAAAAGCAAAGCAAAGTAAACGAACATCAAATGTCTGCACGTAGAGAAAATATTTATTCAGAAGATGTGCATGTCCTGTTTTCAAAGACTTTCAAGGCTTGTATAGTACTTATTTTCATTCTTTCTAAATGAACACGCCGACCTTCGGCTTGAGAGAAATAGTCTTTCATTCATGACCACCGGTAGGACCTTGTGTTTCCGAAGGATAAAGAATTCTGTTTACTTTTTTACTTTTAAATATGAAAAAGTGAACACTAAAATACCCGGTAATAATCTCACAAGAATCGTTGCCTAATTTTAGGAGTCCGCGTACAGAAAATACAATGAATAGAAAATTAACCTATATACTACTATCTCAATTAATCTTAAGTTTGGGAGTTTTTAATAGTTTTAGCTTTAATATTAATAACTTTAAAAGTTTACCTGACTTATTAAATACGATTTAAACACGAAATATTGGAAAATCCGAGAAATGCTAACATCTTCAAGTGTGAAATTCGACATCAAAGGACATGCGAGTGCTGCAGGTAGAATCCCCCCCTCGGTTTCTGGCTCACGTCACCCCACACACACACACACACACACACACACACACACACATCAAGTACCCCTTCGGCCTCTGTGCGTTCCGTTTGCTTAGTTGGCTTCTCTATTTTTGCATCCTCGAAAGCTTTTGCCAACAAAGCGTCGGAAAACGAGAGCACCCGTTTAGAAACTGTTGTTGTGGTTTTGCGTCGGCAGCGTCGGCGGGTAAAAGATATAGAGATATAGAGCAGAGAGATAGGAAAGAAGAGCCCACACAAGTTTCCCCCGGGGGAAAATGTTTGGAGTGTACAATTTTGGCAGCAACACACTTTGGAGAGTCCTCGAGGGACCAAACGAAGGCGAAGTAATGCAAATGTGGATTAAGCCAAATGGGTCAGCAATCGGATTTTGATTGGCTATTTACCAAATCCAAAATTGATGACGAGTAAAGGTTAAGATGTCTAAATCAATGCGGCTTGTGATTTGGGCTTAGTTAAACTTGCCATAAGAAAAATTCAGGAAATGGCTTTGCCGATTGTCCTCCTAAAAATTGGGGAGCCATTAAATTATGTCAATTGTTTCATCCTCCAACTAATATATAGTTCATAGGTTATATGTCTCTCTTCTGCCCCATGATACACATCAACTTTTATTTATTAAATTTTGTAATTAATGCTGTTTAATACACAGATGTAATCTATAATTACCATCATTGTTAGTTGGAAACTCCCTTCGTGACATGATTTTCTTTTGTTTTAAAAATGAATGGATATTGTTTTTATAACATGCTGTGCAAAATGCAATCAAACTGCACATTCAAAAGACCTCTAATTAATGTTTCAACCCCACAATATTCCACTATAGCATTTTTTCAATGTAAATATTTGCATTGCCAATTTGTAATTGTGGCGAGTAGCTCATTAAAATCCGCAATTGATTCAATTGACTTCAGCCATGATGATGATGATCCACCTCAACCACTCCACTCAACCGACTAACAAGTGTCCACAAGGACCTGAAACTTTTCCGCATTAGTCTTTACTGTGCTGCCACGCCACGAGTTGGTGGATTGGGCTAAGCGATGCCTCCACATTCCGGCATCCGCTGAAAAACCCACTGGAAAGCAAGTGAAAACTCAATTCAATTTCCGGCAGACAGACAGCTGCACATTTCCACTTGAACACTTGCATTTATCGCCTGTCGAACCGTGCCAGTTTTGTTGGTGTTTCACTTGCCGCAGTTGCCGGTCCTGAATAATGCCACATCCTCATCTCCATGCACCGCCCTTCGTCCTCACAGCCCTGCAGGACTTTTATCTGCCTATTTGTAGTACCTACGAGTGCAGCACCACCTATGCAAGATGTTTGGCTGAGCCGAGCTGCTTTTATGACTCTGACGGAGTCTCATTTAAATAAGCTGTCAGTTGTGACTATTTAAAGGAATGCGAGCGAGCTATCAGGCAAGCAATTCAATGAAGGTATTAAGACGACAAGGCTCCCTGAGGCTAGAACCGGAAATAGAGGTGAACTCATGTGCAGTTAAAGTAGAAACTTATAACTTAAAACTTGTCACTTGCTAACAACTTTAGTTTGTATAAAGAAGAAGCGATTCTAATTTACAATTACATCGCCTTCCTACTTCAAATCAATATTTATTTGCACAAGTTTAAGTTTTGTTTCTTACTGAGCCCACTGTTGCAGTGCCTTGCTCCAACCCACAACCATGGTGAATGGCCGCAAGAGTTGGGCAAGCACAAAGGCAGGACCCAAGACCGCAATAGCTGCAAGAACAACAATGGAAGCAGCAGCAGCAGCCCCTTAACTCAACCTCAATGAGCAGCTTTGCTCGGAACGGTGGCGTATGAGTAACGTGCGGCTGGCGGCAGCGGCGTTTGTGGGTTGTGTGTGAATTTATATAGCATAACTCCGGGGGCTACTTGTTGGATCTTCAAATATTTATGAAAAGTGAAGCAAGTTTTTCATCTGCAGCACACTGCAGTGGCTTACTTTTCGCATCCGTACACTGAAAAGAAATAAAAAGCAAGCAAATATAACTCGGCAGAAAAAGCAAAGGAAAAATAAAATATTGATATAAATAATATTAACAAGAATGAATAAATGCTATACATAATTTCATAACTTTACACTTTGTCTCTTTAAGCATGCCTGTACTTATTCGCTGTTTATGTCTCTGTTTTCCTTTGCAGATGCACTCAAACTTGTGGATATTTATTTGGCGCCGCAAACTTTCCTTCCTGCTGGTCGTGTCTGGCCTGGTACTTCTCGGCCTTTGGACATGGGCCATATTGATCGATACAGCAGCCCCTCAGCCACCTGGTACCTTATCCAGCACTGAACGACTGCAGCAGCAACAGCAGCAGCAACAGGCCACTGGCTACCAGCAGGTACACATAATCCAGAAGCTGATTGCACAGGCCAATCGAGTACTCCGTGCCGAGCGGCTCAAGGATAACGCCGCCGAGAAGGCACTGCCGCCCGTCCAACGCTTGGGAAACGTGAGATTTCTGCGACCCACGCAGGCCAAAAAGGCTCCCCTGCCCATCTCCGAGAGCTATCTGTTTGAGCAGGAACGCCTTAAGATACTCGAGCAGCAGCAGCGCCAGCGAAACGCCGGGATGGAGGAGCTCAATGCCAATGCCGAAGATGAGCGAATGCTTAGCTCCGCGGAGCGCCAGACGCAGTATGAGCACGAGTTGCAGCGCATGGGAGTGCCGGTAGTGGCTGGCATCGGGCCAGACGGTCCGCGTGCCCCTGCCGAGCGCCTCGTTCACCTGGACCTCAAGGGTGCCCCGCCGAAGATTAGTTTCCTCAAGCAGCTGCTGCCCATGCTGCGGGCCCTGGGTGCCACGGGTCTTCTCATCGAGTACGAGGATATGTTTCCCTACAGCGGGGCACTCCAGCCTCTGGCAGCTCATAACGCCTATAAGGAAGATGAACTAAGGGTGAGTCCATGCATCATATTTAGTAAATGTAAATGTTAAAAAATAAACCGGAAGATTTACAATTTACGATTCTTGAGTATGGCTCCCATTATATTAAGCAATATGACCTCTTTTAGGACTTCCTGGAGTGCGCTGCTCTCCACGGCCTGAGCGTAATGCCTCTCGTCCAGACCTTCGGGCACATGGAGTACGTGCTGAAGCTGTCCGGCTTCGAGCAACTGCGCGAGCTGGCCGAGAGCCCGCAGTCAATTTGTCCCAGTCAGCCGCAGAGTATGGCGTTGCTGGAGCAGATGCTCACCCAGGTGATCGAGCTGCACCTCCAGTGTCTGGGGCACGCGACGCAATCCTCCGCCGCACCCTCGGCGCCCATACGCTTCACCCACATCCACATCGGTTGCGACGAGGTACAGCGCATGGGCGAGTGCTCCGCCTGCCGCCAGCGACTGCGCAGTGAGCTTTTCCTCTCGCATGTGGTGAGCCTGGCGCACTTCATCCGCCGCCAGTGGCCTCAGCTGGGGGTGGTCATCTGGGACGACCAGCTGCGCTCGATGTCCCTCAGCGAGCTGCAGCACTCGCAGGTGGGCAACTATGTGGAGCCCATGGTGTGGGTGTACGCCAGCGATATCTACCGCTTCATCCAGCCGCAGCTGTGGGATACATACGCCAAAGTCTTCCCCGGCGCCTGGACAGCCTCGGCCTTTAAGGGAGCCTTTGGGGAGAGCTTGTTGGTGCCGCCGCTGCAGCATCATCTGGAGAACAACATCCGCTGGCTGGCGGTGATAGCCAAGGAGGGCGGGCGGTTCGCCAAGGGTCTGCGGGGCTTAGCCCTGACAGGATGGCAGCGATACGATCACTTCGCTGTGCTCTGCGAACTCCTGCCGGTGGGCATTCCCAGCCTGATGACCTCGCTGTCCACCGTCGCTAAGGGATACTTCAGCACAAATCCGCGCGACAACGAGTTGCTGAGAGTGCTGCAGTGCGTCTTTCAGCCAGACAGCCGGCGGTCGGGTCGCCCCTGGCTAGAACTGCATCCCAATGCCCATCACAGCCAGTTGTTTGCCGTGTGTAGTTACCCGGGCCACATGGTCTTTAAGTACGCCCTGCGCCTGTTCGATAAACTGGCCGAGATCGGGTTATATCTGCAGCAGACGCGTGACCAAAGCGCCTGGCTCTCGGACTACAATGTCCGGCACAACTTCAGTTCGCCGCTTAGGGTACGAGAGTTGACCGCCCGGACCCCTATGCTGATCGAGGAGCTACGGGCTATGGCCCGCGAGGCACAGCAGCTGCTGTGGGAGGTGTATGACGAGTACACAGTGACTGAGTTTGTGGAGCAACACATTTACCCCACCATTGCGGCGTTGCAGCGGCAGCTGGCCGTTGGGGAGACGCTTCTGCAGAGGCGCACATGGCCACAGAGGCCGCTACCGCTGGCTTTGAAGCTGCAGGAGGACATGGGACTGGTGACGAATCAGCAGGAGCAGCCGCAGTGAGGAGAAAGAGCAGTTTTGCTTGATCTGATTGGAGAGGTGAGTGTGTAACTTCGTAACGAAGCTCATAATTGATTAAATACTTATTTTATGCTCATGAGTTTATAGATGGCTTTTGTGATTCAAAATTATACATTTCAGAGCCTGGACATGATTTCATTTGGTTGCATGGACTCTGATGCTAAACGCCGGCTGTGCGTTCAAGTCTGGAATCTTTATTTACTCGCATAGTGATGGCGTTCGAAACGCCCAACAATAGGAGTGCTAACAGCAGAAGCAGCACTTCCCGAGATCCATGATGCATTGCATTTTCAGCATGTAATACTAATAACATCAAATGTTCATTTTTTCTAGAGTACTTTGTAAAAAGCGCAACTATACAAGCCAAGAATAAACAAATTAATCAAAATAACTGTAATAAAAATTAAATAAATATCTTTCAATAACGTCTTCCAATCCAACGACTTTTTTAATTATTTAATGTTTAAATTACAAGTAAGTAAGAATATGAATGTTATAAATGAATATAAATATTGAGGAATTTTCAGCCAAGTAGATTTTTTAAGTTGTATTATCTTATAAGAAACTGTTTAAAGTATTCACAAAAGTTCATTTTTAAAATTTTAAAACATTTTTTTGGCGAAGAGTATAGGGACCAAGTCTTCATTGGCCCCTTTAAGCTTGCGTCAGGTCTTAATTTGAAATCGATTATACACAATATAAGTAAAAAATTCATTCAAAGCTTCACATTGTTTGACAAACAATCCAGCATATGAAAATTTAAAAATTTAGTTTTAAGATTACTACTAAGTATCTAGTGCCGCTGTCCATTTATAATGGAAAGACTCGGGCTGCTTCCAACTGAATAAATGGGGAAATTTTTAATATTTGTACATGGAACGATACTTATTTCAGTTGAACGATAAAAATAAAAACCAAATTAAGTTAGTTTTGAACAGAAAACAAAATAAATGTCGTTTTCCCCGCAAAGTTGCTTTGCTGTTATAAATGCTGTACTTTTTTTGTAACAATAAATATGTAACAGTAAATATGTACAATACATACTATTTTCCTGTGTTCAAACATATATTTCTAAGCAAAAATCACCACTAATTTAACACAGGGTAACGGTTTTCCCGCGTGCCATTTGAAATGGTTGCGTAATGTAAGCGCACAGGGTTGAAAATACGTAAGGCGATGACGAAAGCACGAAAGGACGAAAGAGTACAACAAGAGAAGAAGAAGAAGCACGAAGCAGGGCAAAAAACACATGCTAGCGCAAAATCGATGAATAAACGTTGAAAGCGAACACCGAAAAAGGAAAAGTGCAGCGTGCTTAACGAAAAGTTAACAGAAAATTTCAAGGAACCGCCCACGAGGTTTCCCCAGGTTCCAGTAACTGTACAGGACGCCAGAAAGCGCAAGTTGCGGAACAGTAAAAGCCACAGAAATGGGAATTACGGAGGCGGCAACACCAACCACAACCGGAATGGGAGCGGCAAACAATGGGGCATCCGCAGTGGAGGGCAAACAAATCCTGTCGCTGGAAATGTTCCAGGACATTTTCAAGCACGCGGAACCAGACGTCCAAATCGATGCCTTTGAGGTAATCAATCCCCCCCGACCCTGCTCTAATTCGATTATGAAATCACAAGAAAACGGACACGTGTCCTTTTTTGCAGCTGGCCCAGGGCTCCGACCGAGGCGACAACTACACGGCCGCCTTATACCGCATCAATCTGAGTGGCAAACGGCAGGGTCTGGACGGGTGCCATCACAAGTGGGAGCAGAAAGTCATCTGCAAGGTGATGCCGGAGAGTGTGGTGCAGCGGGAGGCCTACAAGAGCGACAAGCTCTTCCGGTGAGAGTCCTTAATCCCCTGAGAGTTGTTTTTCTCATCTTATCCCTTTACGCTTTCAGCAATGAGGTGGAATTTTACACCACCATTATGCCCGAGCTGCTCAAGTTCCAGGCCAGCAAAATAGAACGCGACACACCAGTGTTCAACGCCATTCCCAAGTGCTATACGGCCAGGCACGACCTGCTCATAATGGGTAACTGTGGACTTGAAAATAACAAAAAACATAAATTAAACTACTTCCTTTGCACACAGAGGACCTTCGCGAACGAGGCTTTCAAATGTCCGATCGCCACAAAGGCCTCAGCATGGAGGAAACGCAGTCCGTCCTGCTTCAGGTGGCGCAGCTGCACGCCCTCAGTTTGGCGTACAAGTTCGAGCATCCACTGGACTTCAGCAAGCTGTGCAGCCTGATCAGTGAGGGCATCTTTTGTACGGCCAACACAAGCTGGTATCGAAACTACTACGAGCGGCTAACGACGAATGCCATTAAGATGGTGTCTGAAGTGCTGCCCGCCGACTCCAAGTACGTTTCGGCCATTAATAATTTTGCCGAGAGCTCCTCATTCTTTGGTCGCATGGTGCAGTTGGCCAGCGCCGAGTCGCCGCTGTCGGCCATCTGCCATGGCGACTGTTGGGTGAACAACTTTCTGTACCACTACGATCCGGAGGATCCGCAACGTGTGCTGGAAGTGGCTCTGCTCGACTTTCAGTTGATACGCTACAGCTCCATTGCCTTGGACATTGCCAACCTGCTCTACTGCTGCACAACGAAGGAAATGCGGGATGCCGAGCTTCAGACGCTGCTCAACACATATACGGAAGAGCTTTTCCGGTGGCTCCAAATCCTGTGCACAGCGCTACCGGACCACTGCGACACACTGGAGAAGCTGCAGGATCTGTAAGGCGTGCTTTTTAAATAAAATTCATCATATTAATGCTATTTTTCCTACTCTCTAGGTTTGCCGAGGAGCTGAAGACCTACGGCCGTTTCGCTCTTGGCCTGGCCATGGACATCATACCAATAAGCACGTGCTCCTCCGAGGATGCTCCGGATATGTATTTAAAACGCAGCGGGGACGATCTTGAGGAGGATGTAGGTGCACCCACGCTTAACTTTCCACCCAACGATCTGTGCCGCCAAAAGATGTCCGAGATAGTCATCGATATGGTCGATCGGGATATGCTATAATCTACAATGCAACCAGAAGACCGAAGAACCGCGTGCTGTCTGCCAAAACACCAAATAACAATAACTTAACGAGCTCAGATAGCGTGCTGCTCAAGAGCTGATGATACTCACTTAATTCTTAGTTCTTATGCAAGCTAGTAAATATTATCCTTAGATTAGCAAGACTTGGTACGTTAAGGGTTCCACCGCCAATCTTTATGTTCTGTTAGGTTTCTTTAGCAATGATTAACACTAAACTATGATTATTTTTCTAAATTGCGGCCAAAAGTATACTCTAATTCGTGTTTTTGAATTGTTTAGAAATTATAACAAAAGCTAGCTTTTTGGAACCCAGAAAGTCCCATGATATTCTAGTGAATAGGGAAATCCAGACACAAAATTAGCAATTTCAAGGACTTGAAAGCAACATAGTTTATACAATTGAAAAAAAAAAAAAAACATAACATCAATTCTGACTCAATAAATGTTGAACGGAACTGAATATTTGGGTAACCTTTTTTTCACGGGGTGTTGGGATAATTCTTAATTCCAATTTAAGGAATTAAAGAACTATAAGCGATATGGGAATTTGTTAAGGAAACTCGTTGAAATTAACAATAAATGTATAATTTATGATTTGGAGAAACCCAAACCGCAAAGAAAACTAATCTTTACGTTTATTTACTTTTTCTAAACTATATTCTTTATACAAAAGCAATACACATTTAACTATAACAGTCCTAATAGTCTGCCTTGGCCGTCCAGGTGGCTTTGTTGCCCAGCACACCCTTGTCGCAGTTATTACGCAGAAACCTTAAACCCGCTTCGATAGAGCGCTCCAGATCGGCCTGGGACTTGGCACGTTTCGCTGTAGGTGGGGCAGCAGTATCATCCAGACCAGGTGGCGGTGGAATGGCGGCGCCAAGGCTACGGGCGGAGGGACCAGGCTCTTCATTGTTATTGTCTTCGTTGCCGGGGTTGTAGTTGCGGCGCTGGAATGTCCGTTCCCGCTTGGAAGTGTGAAAGTTGCAGAACTCTTGCTCCGCTGACCCTTCCCACGTCGGAGGCGGTGGCATGCTGTTGAAATTGCTGCGCTTGGGAGGAGGTGAGGGCTCTGGCATTGGAGCAAACTCGGCTTGGCGCTGAGCACGCTGCTTTTCGTTCCACTCTTCCTGTGACATCGGCAGGCGCTCGGCTTTGTACTTCCACTCCTCCTCTTCGGGTGACTTTGAGCCCCGACGCTTGGCTGTGACGCCGGGCTTATCTCGGTCCCAATCCCGTACGTGCTCCTTCCTTAGTTCTTCTAGTTCGGCCTCCTCATCCGCCTTCTTTTTATCGATGGCTTCCTTTATCTTCTGCTCTTCCTGCGCTCTTGCCTCGGCTTCGGCCGTTTCCTCATCTCTCTTTTGCTTTTGCTCGCGCTCGTACTCCTCCTTGCTGATGGGCGGCAGGCCGTTGCGTGCCCGTATCCTGTTCTTGGCGGCGAGCACGCGATCGGCCACGAGCAGGTCCCGCTTTGCGCGAATCTCATCGCGTCGGGTCTGCTCTGCGGTCGTGGCTCTTCGAGCCTCTTCTAGTGCGATTTGCTGTTGCTTGCGCTCGGCCTCGTCGGTGGAGAAGGCGTAGTAGCCAACGCCATGAGTGCGCGCCTCGTCGAAGAAGACATCTTGGTAATGGACGTCGGGCTTGTCGAAGTTCTCCTGCTCCTTTCTCTCCCAGTTTAGACGCTGCTCGTCGTGCTTGGTCATTGTGGACAGAGCATCGCTGAAGACGCTCTCCGGAGGCGGTGGGCCGTAGCTGGGCTCGCCATTGCTATCGTTGTCGTCATCGCTGTTCTGGACATGGCTGCCTTTGGTATCTATCATCCAATTGGCCTTCGTTTGATCCAGACGCTCGGGCATGCTCTCGGCCAGCTGTCTGTCGCGCCTCTTGGCCTCCGATAGCTCCTTTCTCAGGCACTTTCTAGTGCGACCCAGGCAATCCACATATTCCACTTCGTCGTCTTCGTGGCCCTCGTCCTCGTCCTCGCTGGAGCTACTACTGCTGCTCTGACGCTGGCGGGTCTCACATTCCTGCGGCAGCTGGTCGTGGTACTCCTCCTGTTTCTTGCGATTGAACATCACCAGGCAGTTGTCATCAGAGTTGAGGCTGCCACCGCTGCGGCTCATCCGGTCGTAGAACTTGCTCTTAGCCTCCAGCACCCGGCGGGACTTGTCCAACTGAGCATGGTCCTCTGCCTCGTACACCTTGGCGTCATCTCCACTTTTACCAACCGCCTTGTAGCCGAGATCCTTGGACTTCTCCTTGTCACTGCTGCTTTTGCTGGGCCGGAATTCGGTGGCAGATGGTTTGCTGGCCTTCGCTAGCCTGACCTCATGCTGCTTCCTCAACAGCTCCGCCTTTAAGCTGAGCAGTGAGGAAAGATTCACGCTGATTGCTTTGTTAGGATCGTTCATTTTTTCATAATAAAAACAATAATAAGAAATGCAAAATGACTATAATGTGCCCGCACTCTTGTACGTTCATAAAGATACAAATTCTTCAGAAAATCTGGCGTTGCCAGATAGTGCAACTGTGTTTCATTTTTCACGTTTTACGCCCTTTACCAAGGTTTTAAGCCCTGGAGGTCAGTACGGAACATTCTGTACATGAAAAAGAAGTCGATTTTTCGCGAAAAGCGTCAGAAAATCCTCAAGATAGATTCATTGAATTGAAATCCAAATGTTGAAATGGAATATTGAACGAAGAATCAGCTGATTCCTTTCAACCACACAACAAACGGTCACCCTGTGCGAGGTGGAAAGAAGAAGAAGAAGGCTCACAAGTGTTTATTTACATTTTGCAATGTCGAATTCTGGCGGAGATTTCCAGGTGGTGACGCGAAAAAAATGGATGGCAAGGAAGTGTCTTAGGCGGCGGGACCGCCACAAATCCGAGAGCGACTATCTAAATGATTGTCCGGACGTAAACGTTGAGAAATTCCAACCGTAGGTTCTGCTGACTGCCACAGGCACGGTTTCTAATCTAATAATTGAATTCCAGGCGCCTGGAGCGCTTGTGCACGGAGATGTGTCAGAGCGACTACTTCCTAGTTGCCATGGAGGCGCTGCAACAGCAGGTGGAAGCGCTGAAAAGGCCGTTGAAGAGAATTGTGTGTCTGGGTCTGGGACCCTTTTCCCGCACCCACCAGGCCCTCCATCAAGCGGCCTTTGTGGTCAGTCTGCAGCGGCACTTCAAGATCAAGGAAGCCCTTTACTTTGATCCCGTCTTCAGAGATACCGAGAAGGAGCTTATCCGCCTGTTTGACGGCTGCGTGATGAGCGAAGACTGCGCGGGAAGAGACGAGGCGACGATACCCACGCTCTATTATCTACCCCACTGCCCCTACGCGCTAATGCACAACATATTGTGGTCCAACTGGCAGCGAGACCAGCTGCCAAACGTTTTCCTCATCTCGAACAGCTTCGAGATGCTGACGATGACACGGCGGAATCAGGAGGACCACATTACGCGGATTGTCGAATATTGCACAGAAACAACGCTGGAAGATGATTACGAGCACCATAACGTCTTCAATGACCTGTCATTACATACTTTTCTTTCTCTGCCAGCGAGCGATGACGAAGCCTTCTGGACAAGATCTGCTGCTCCTTTGAGGGTGAACGAGGACGAGCTGATCACGGAAGTCGACACAAACTTTGCAGCCCTGAAGTTGTAATTCGTTCAATTATAGTTTGCATTTTTTATTTTTAACAAAATATTTTGCATATTAACATATTTGTACTCAATGGCGTGAGCAATCCAAAGTGATGTGCATTTTTATAGGCTCATAAACTTGTCCAGTTTCGCCTTCTCCTCTTTGGCAGCAGCTATTTTGCGACCTCTGGCTCTCCTTTTCTGAGCATTCTTGCAAGTGCGGCGGAAATCTTCTTTTTGAGCGGACGATCTTCCCTTGTGGACTGGCTGTCGCCTGGGTAGTGCTCGGTTCTTAGGTTCTGGCCTAGTCATGGCAGTCCCCCGTCGCTTGACAGCCCTGCCATCCGCCTTCGCTGGAAAAGCGCAGGGCAGCAAATGAAGTTCTTCGTGCAGACGACCGCACAGGGTGGGAGAGATGGGCAGGTAACTGCTCTGGGTAAGGAAGTTCAGATAGCTGGGTGACGACTCTGTTAACATTTGGTGCAATTGGAAGCTTTGAGCTGTCGCCTCCTTGGTGGCTTGACATAGCAAGAACTTGTCTTTGTATTTGGGGGAGTATCGCAGGAGGAATTTTCCGGCTGGAACAGTGCCCAGTAACTGAAGAAATTCGTAGAGATTGGATAGTAACTGTGGCATGCTCGTATTGTAGTAGTCATGCAGCTGCTGCTCCAGTGAGATCAGCGTGAGCTTCTCCTCCAGCATTGGCTCAAAGTCTCGCAGCGAAACACGGGTGCAGTGGCCCATCTCCGCCTGCAGCAGCTTCAGCTGCAACCAAGCCGATATCAGTTCGTATTTCGACATGATTTCGCAGCCGCAGTCTGGTTTGTTTTCCATCTTTATGAGGTGGCAACCGAGTGGTTGGTGCTTTCCCTGCGCGTCCGTCATCGCTGCGATCGAAAGGGTGCTAAATACTTGAAATTCCCGGGTCTCCTCACCATTGCTCCCCTTGCACCTCAGGCACCAACTAACCAGTGCAGTATTCGAGGCGGTATCTACGATGTCTGAAGATGGCTCATCTATTAAAATCGGCTTGTAGCTCTTTTGAAGATTAATCGAGGAAGCTGCCGCGTCACTGTTAATAAGATCTGAAACTTCTCTTAAAGCGCCATTTGGTTCCGAGTTTAACCACCTGGCTTGTCCAGGCTGCGATATGTAGGCTTCATAGGCCTGTTTAAGAACGAGACTGTTTGTATGCCAGCCGCAGTTGCGCGCAGGAAACGGAGGTTCAAACTCAATGCATTTGTGCCCCGCACTAGAGGATTCCCCTATTTGGACAAACATTTCGGCGGGTGTATCTATATATGAACCTGAGGTTAAGAGCATCAGAAGCGAGTCCAAAGGTAAGACGACAACATTAACACCTAGCGTCTCCTGATTCTTCTCTTCGTCTCGTAGAAGAGTGGCTGAATCTTGGGGTTCCTTGCTAGAGTATCGATCCAAGCGCACATTCAGATTTCGCATTGCCGACTCGTTGCGAAGCTCCAACCCTGGCCAGATCCTGATGCGGCCTACAACTCTCTCCAATTCCACCTCCTCTATGCTCACTGTCTGAGAATTGAGGCTCTTGCATTGGGAAAGCTGTGGCAGTCCGGAGAAGGTCACGTACGTCTCGTTGGCATACTTTTTCATAAGCTTCTTCAGGCTGAGCTCGTACAACTGCCTGTAGATCGTCACCAGGCGCTTCATGGGCATATAGAGGACCTCCCTTTGACTGTGCTCGTAATCGTGGATGTGCTTCTGCACCCGTTGCTGCTCGTTGCAGCGCTTCTTCTCGGTGGCGTGCCAAACCACGAAGTCATCCTCTGCAACTGCTTCACTATGCTGCCAAGCCAGAAGCACTCGCATACAGGCGGCCTGCTGCACCAAGTTTAGCTCCGAAAAATGTCCCAGGGGATTGGGAAAACTGTAGCGGGGCTCGGTTCGACTGGTGGTATGGTCACAAACGCAGGTCTGTGGAACTTCATTGGTGCGCGGATCCTTCGGGGCGGTGTTGAGCTTGAAGGATGTGAAGACATCGGACGGCTCCTTGAGCTCAAGCCTGAGGACCTCCGGATCTACCTCATTAAGGAAAGTGTAAAGCGCATCGTCCACATGCTCGAAGGATTTGTTAAAAACTTTATAAGACGGCTGGTTCCGGAAGATGGCATTTCCCTGGTACAACTTCGGATCCATAACGGGTTGGTCCAGCTGAAGGGTTCCCTTCGTAAATGCTTGTAAAATCTTTGCAGTATTTAAGAATCTAAATGTTTTAATTTCGAGCGTGGTAGGAGTGCGACCATAACGCCACTTCATAAAAATACCAATTTTAATATACCTGAAGAACTAATTCGGCCCAAGTTAAAACATTTCTACAAATATTTCTTAATATATAAAATAAAATCTTTAAATAAAACAAATTTTATTCTGATATTAAATTAATTTTAATGTTCTTTGTTGCGTATTACAAAAATATTTACAGAAATAATCAAATTTCCACTTGGAACCAAAAGTTATTGAAAGAATACTATAAAATACTGAATAATGTGGCGCAATTTTTAATTTTCTAATTGTTTGCTTTTTCTCATTTATTTAGTTATTTACTTCAACTACCTTGACATTTTAATTACTTTTTCTATTAGTGCCTTACATTTCAGCGTTTTGTATCGTCATTTGATTAACTAATGTTCGGTAATAAAAAATGTAATGATTTTTATGCTACATTAACTTTGAAATGGATCTAAAAATCGCCATTTTAAAGGCATAAACAATTGGCTGTAAGACTCAGAATATTAACAAACGTTAAATGGAAAATATGCGGTGTTTCAGCATATTGATTCTTTTGGCTTTTTGCTCCTGTGTCAAATCCTTTAATTATACAAGCTGTGATCAGGCAAAACAGCCGAAGTTTGTATGTAATGCCATTGGAAGGCAGAATATTTAATTAAATTGATTCATTTTCCTAGATGAGTTCGTGCTGCGATGTCCAGAAAAACGACAAGGCCATAAAGTCCTGTCGCAAATCCTTGCTGACCAACAATTCCACCACTACGAATAATGGAGAGTCGCGAATTTTAAAAACGGATAAAGTTGCCCTGCATGCGGTGAGTTTAAATCTTAAATTATTAATATAAAAATATCATGAAATGATGAAAGATTAGACTCTTACAAAATTAAAATAGCAAGGATTACATGAGTTTCACTTAATTTAACTAAACCATTTATTTGCATAACAAAAGTGCATTGCAGAGTGTTCCTTTAAGGCCAATGGATTCTTGCTCAGCAATGGAACAGTCAACTTGGAAGCCCTGCAGAGAAGCTACCAGCAGCGCTATAGGAACGACCAGGCCATGTCCCAATTGATGGTAAAGAGCCTCAACAGCTGCTCGGATTATGGTGCGTTCAAATCTTATCCCGATTTCCAAATCCTAACAATGAAGAATATACTAATATCTTTCAGCTCAAAAGCGAGCTCAGCAATTCCAGTGGATGCGCACAAAGGGCGAATGCGACTACTATCCCGCCACTCTGCTGGCCTGCATTATGGATCAGGTTTACGTCAACTGTCCCGCGACCAAGTGGAAGAACACGAACGACTGTGCAGCAATGCGGAAGTACTTGGTAGCCTGCGATGATGTCAAGAGTGGCAGGAAGTAGACCCACATAAAAATAACAGCAAGGAATATATGTTTTGAATCATCGAAATTGCTGCATTTATTCTCCACACACTTGGAACTTGAGCTTGGCTATGTCCGCCATTCCGCACTCAATCACGTCGCCTGCCTTGAACGCATCCGATCCGTTGGGCGTTCCGGTAAGGATTAGATCGTTGGGTTCCAGAGTCATGAACTTGGACACGTAGGAAATAATGTCGGGCACCTTGAATATTAAGTCGGCGGTGCAGCCCTTTTGCTTCACCTCCCCGTTGACCGTCAGCCATAGTGGCAGATTGTGGGGATCATTCACTTGGTCAGCGGGAATGAATTGGGAGACGGGCGTCGACGTGTCAAATCCCTTACCGAGGGTCCACGGATGTCCAGCCGCTCTAGCAGCTCCCTGGGACGTGGATAGAATTTGAATTTATGTAAGTGGCTGACAAAAGAAGGTGATTTGTCTTTCCTTACCAAATTGCACTGTGCCGTAAGATCCAGAGCTAAGCAGTAGCCTGCAACATAGGACATGGCTTCTTCCTTGGAGACGTCCTTGCAAGGCTTGCCAATCACCACGCCCAGCTCTACTTCATAGGCAACTTTGGTGAACACTTTGGGAAGCTAAACGAAATGGAAAGTCATCTTGAATTTGGGATCAAAGGCCCTTTGGAGAGCACAGATTAGACTTTTCCCTTTATCAGCCTCTTTATCTTCTCCGTGCGCTCACTTACCACTATGGACTGGCCCTCCTGGATGTATGAGGAAGTGGGTTTGAGGAATACCAGCGGCTCAGTTGGCACCGGAACATTCCTGGCCGTCACGACGTCCCTGCAGCAGACAATGATCGGTATAGAGGGGTTACCAATTTAGAGCCCATTCAGGGATAGCACTAATTTACATGTAGTTGAGAGCCACTCCCACGATCTTTTTGCCGTCGGTCAAGAAGTTGGCAGCATCCTTGCATCGGGAAGCCATCCTGAGCAGCTGGGTGAGTTGAACCACTGAAAATATTGGAAAAATACGTTAAAACACTGATTTACTGCTAGAGATTCTAACATCTGCTGCGGTCAAATGAAAGTGAACGTTTGAGCATTGGGGGCCGGGAGACAAGCATTTACTTGCGCAATGTTTATTAATTTAGAAGTGAGGGTTATCTGGAAAGGCGCCCCCCGCAAAAAGTTTATCAATTAAGTAACGACAACAGAAACCGAAGAGAGAGCGATCAGCTGCGTTCGAAAATATACCAAACGGCCATAAAAAATATACCAGAATATACCTCTTGAATTTGAGTACTCAATAGTGTGGCCAAAGCTACAAATTAGTGTTTGACATCAAATACAAATGACATTTTGGAGTCCTAAAACTCAAATGAACTAATAATTATAAACATTTCAAATATATTCGATGAAAACTACCTGTTTTTATTGTAATTTAAGAAATAAGTCACCAACCACGAAATTTTCCAACACTGACCCCCGCAGTGTGACCGTTCCGCTGCATAGTGCTTCATCATCCGCAGAAACTTCGGTAGCTTTGTGATAGCTGTCTGATTTTGGGTTGTAACTAGTGGAAATCTCGTCTAAATCGGCCGCATGAGCAGTAGTCTGAGCATTTGCGGGTCAAAGCTCGGACACAACCCCGAATCCAGCAGCGCGGAGCAACTTGGAGAATGACTTGCCAGAGAGATTCGTGAGAGGAGCTCGGCGTGTTGAGTTTCCCGTTTCGTGTCTTTGCCGTTTTCGCGCATCCCGCCTGCGGGCATACTGACAACGAGACTAGCGAATTGTAATTTTCTTTCGAGATAAAATTATATTAAATTGCGTACCGTGCTGCCGTGTGTGGTCCAAAAAGAGCGCCAGCGATAGCCACTGCGTGGTGCGCGTGTGTGTGTGCGTGTGCGAAGCGAAGCAGCAACAAAAGCAGCCTCAGCAGCAGCATCGACGAATCCAAACACAGCCAACAGCCAACAAATTCTACAAACACACAAACAACAACACAATGATGAAAATGGAGACTGACAAAATAATGGACGAGACCAACTCCAATGCCCAGGCGGTGAGTGTGCAACTATTAGTGAGTTACTATTGGGTTTAGCGCCATTTCAGCTCCTGCTCAATGCAGTCCCATCGGATCGAATACACCTATTTATGTACATAATGCTGCCCAAGGTGTCGCCTCCACACACACACACGCACAGGCATACGCACACAGGCGCGCCTTAGCTGGCGCAAGTGTGTGCGTACGTGTGTCTTATTTTCGTATATACTACACAGATTTTGCACTCGTGCACTCTATTAAATTCGGCGGACACTGTCGCATTGGCTTTCCCCCCTTTCTCTCCTTTCTCCGCAGGCCAAGCGCTAGCGCTAACCTTAAACTTTTCGGTGGCAGGCGTTAGCCCAATTATTCATCGTTACCGCTGGTGCCGCTGATCCGTCTCCTTGCCAAGACCTCCGACCTCCTCTTGCCCAGCCTCTCTCTCAGGGCGGGTGTTCTCCAAGCGATTACCAGATTTCGGATTTCGTTAATTGGCCTCGAGTTTGTTTACACAATTAATAATAACACAGAAACCGCACACAAAGTATGAATGTACGTACATTCATCGGTCGTGTACATTTCAATCAGTATTTACTTTATTGGATATAGTGTCTAGGGTGATAGGCGGCAAACTGAACTGATGAAGGTCACCCGTGTGTAAGCCCATTAAGCGGTGTGTGCCCAAAATCGGTTTTTATTTCTTAATATATATTTTTTTTCTGTGCGGGGTTGGCAATAATTTTGCTTGAGTCATCTTGGTTTTTGCTTGGCCTGAAAGAAAAAACCCGGAATCAAGGTGGAATCTGGTTGGAAGCAACACCCTGTAAATAGTCGAAACCGAGCATCCTTGCACTCAGCCTCTGTCCGCCTCACATCCACGTAGCCAGGCTGCGGCTGCGGCTGAGGCTGAGGCTAACCACTGAAGCTCGCAAAAACCATAATATTGCACTTAAATTAAAATCGTACATAACATGAACGCTCGCTGCGTTACTACATACATATAAGCAAGGTTTTCTGGCAGTCGCTGGCATTGCAGGTTAGCTTAATTACTCGAATCACTCACACACCCGATTGTCCGCGATTTGTTTACTCACTTTGTTTGCCGAGATCTTTGCGCTTTAAATGAATTGATGACGTATGATTAATGGGGGCGATCTTATTCGGCAATACCCCGGCCATCGATTGGGATTCGCTATATTTAGCAGACAGCGGTAGCGGCAGCACCTAATGAGGATGGAACACCAAATAAACATCGATACAATTATTATTTATATATATATGTACTTTCCGTGTGAATGATCTGCGACGGCTGGCAGCGGCTCGGCTCTAGCTCTAGCTCTAGTCGGGCCTTTTGTGAACTCTGCTTTGCCAACTCTTTCGCCGCCGAAAATAAAAACAAAAAGCGAGAAAATTACGGAGAAGAAGAAAGAAACTCAGAGCTCGACTAATTGCCCAATTGTAAGCCCCAAGTTTGGGGCTTCGTCACTTGCCTAAAAACTAAAGGAAAAGTTGCACAACCCGCACTCTCGGCTACCTTTCCAGTTTTTACGATCATCGCCCCTTGACATCCATCCACATACTAGTTGCTACTACTCTTACTATATCATCACAAACCGAATGCAATTTCATAATTAATCGTTCCCATTTTGTCCATCTCTCCCGCACAGTTCACAACTACTATGCTGTACGACCCGGTGCGCAAGAAAGACTCATCGCCCACGTACCAGACGGAGCGGGAACTCTGCTTTCAGTACTTCATCCAGTGGAGCGAGTCGGGGCAGGTGGACTTCGTGGAGCAGCTGCTGTCGCGCATGTGTCACTATCAGCACGGCCAGATCAATGCGTATCTGAAGCCGATGCTCCAGCGGGACTTTATCACATTGCTGCCGAGTGAGTACACCGATATAAGATACTAAACAGATCTTCAGACTAATGAAGATAAGTGAGAAATCTTGGGTTTGGTTCTGCTTCTGTAGAACATTGAACTCTGGAGGGTTTCAGTAGGAAGAAACGCCATTTAAGTTGATAGAATACTGTGGGAGATTTTCTTTTTGATAGTCAAATGAGATGACAGCAGCTTAAGTTTTTAAAGGTGCTTGTTTTTTGGTTTGCTTATTTTCCTATACAAAGTTATTATTATTTACCCATTTAGTACTTTTTGGTTGGTCTTAGTTTCTCGATTTACAAGAAGTAAGCTTTGCATGGAGGTCAAACCTGAAATACCCTTGAATATACATAAATTATTCGTTATCTAATGATAGAGTCTTGTTAAGCTATGGTAGACAATGGTTTGCTTAAGACCTTGAATAAAACCATTATTTTTTCTGCGGCTAAATATATGTATTATCTCTTATGTACACAAATTATTTTATAAATTAATTTAAACTTGCATCGGTGCATAGATAACTTTTATAATAAATTATATTCAAACGTAAAAACTCTTTTTATACAATTTAATCTGTCAATTGGCCTATTGTCAGGGGTCTAAGGTTATCGTTTAGCTAATTAAGTCATTAAAAAAAGAATCAAATCAAAGATCAAACATTATTCGTCAGCTTGTTAGCCAAAGATCGACAGGGTGGTCCGTCCGTCCGTCACGTCACAGAGGCGTTATCAATGTCATACGAAAGGTCACTACTCCCAGATGGCCAAACAGAGCGGCTGTTAGCCGCTGATAACCCAGTGGCAAAGATAATAGCCACCGGTTTGGACCCAACTTTAAGCCAAACCAAAGCTCGAATCGGTAGCATCATTCCTTCCACAAGCCTCTGTCTTAGCCACGTTAACAGGGAATAAAATAGAACACAGAGTCCCGGAGTTTTAATCCCTCGGCACGCAATGACTGAAAACAATAACAAACGCGGCAGGTACAAAGTTGAACAACATGAAAGGTGGCTCGCTCCCGCACAGTGCCCAGATCCCAGTGCCATTCATTCCGGGTTCCGGCGGAGGAGGAGAGGAGCCAGTGGGTGGGCTAGGGCTGTTGGCTGTATTAACTGTTGACTGAAAGGTCGTTGCTTCCATTAAACGCGCTTTACCGGAACAGCAAACAAAACGAAAAAGCCGGAGCGGAGCAGCAAGCCTTGTATTTTATTCATAAGAAAATGTGAATCGATTTGTGGGCAGCTAATCAAAATCAAAACTAACTTCTGGGACTGTAATTGTATAGCATCGACGACTAACTTGGGCTTGCAATGAGTCGAACTGGATTTTTGTGAATAAGCGAGAGCGTTTATCAATGCATCGGATCGGGTAGGAACGTTTGTATATATCGGTGACTCACATAGTCAACAAGCAGGAGTTGTGCGTGCATTGTTTATTTATTTACTTTTCCCTCTTCGAACTCTTATTACTTCTAATTCTACCGAACTTATTGAGCAGGTCTTCTCTGATTGTCAGCTGGAATGCCTTTGGAAGGCGTTGCCCTATTTTCTTTGTCAGATTCCTTTAGGAAGTCGTAGGTTGTTTCCGTTTGCATAATCCTTGGCAACTGTCCTCCTTGTTCTTGGTTGTAATACCACCCCTTTTAGAAATGTAACACTTTAGCCTTTTTTTCTCCAGAATCTAGATAGATAAGAACATTTTAAATCATAGATTTTGTGTTATCAGCTATTTAAGGACGATTTTAATGCTTAAAAGTTCGTTAGGATATTGCTATTTTATGATCTTGATAAAAATAGAGATCAAATTCAAAGCCTTTATTTATTTACAAGCATATTCCTTGCTATGGCTTAGCTTCCTGGCTCCTTATTCCTGTTATATTTAACGATTTGTGCTGGCATCACTGATGGTTCTAGGGAACGAAGCGAAAAAGAGTTGAAAGTAGACAACATTGTCTCCTCCATTTACATTGTAATGCACTTCAAAGGCAGCTAACCGGGGGGACAGAGCGACTGAGCGAAGGACGGACAGCACGGGGACGGGGACTAAAACAGACAGACAGACGCACGGATGCACAGACGATGAAGAGACACACTCTCAAGACCGTTAGTCGCCGGCGACGGCAAACAACTTGAGCCAAATCGCCGCTGCCGCTGCCTCTGCCTCTGCCTCTCCCGCCAACCGCCTGCCATTTGCGAGTTATGCACATTTTTAATTGTGTTTGGCAAATGCAGCGAACGAGAACAGGGAGCTGAAGGTAGTAGGGAGCAGGGAGCACTCACATGCACTTCAGACTCTGGCCTAGCCTGGCCTGGCCTGGGCCCATCCAGCCCGTTTGTCAATGCTGATGGAGATGTACATGTGGCCCTGGAGGTGGAGGCGGCCAACCCCCGCCAGGCGCTCTCCAGCGCGCTGCTTGCTGCGTTTGTGTGCGCACAAGACACATGTAAATATGCCGGTCTATTGGTTGCGCCTCCGACACAGCCACAGCCACTCCCACTCCCATTCCCACTTACTGGGCTAAGTGCATTTTAATGCCGTTAGGTGCATCATTTTGTCTCTCTTGTTTGTCGGCTGATGACGGGCGCCGAGTGGTTGGATTGGGATTGGGTTCGGGATTGGGTTTGGTCTTTACTTCGGCTTGTCTTAGCTTGGCGAGTGGGTGTCTGACAAGAGAGGCAGCCACAGCCACAGCAGCAGTTACGTCTGCTCCACCTCAAGTTACTTTATATCTGATGGCACATTCTGCCATGTGTCATATCGGAGATAACTGGGTGTCGACTATAAATAGCACTACGGCTTAGTCACTAACTTGTCCATGGGGAGCACTAATTGAAGCAGCAATATTTCCTTATTGAATTGCATTAATTAATTATGACAAAAAGTAGAACGAAGAGATTAAAGAACACTTCCGAACCGCAAATGTAAACCTACGTGAAACTTAATGCTGTTAGTCGGGTTTTAATGAAAGTGGTTGTGTATCCTGCCACTATCATGTACATATATATATTTATTCTATGTTAGACTATGTTTTTCTATTGGACTTTTAAGGGAGGTTGTATAAGCCACTAAATAATTCAGAAATGGGTCTAATGGGATTAAGGTCATTGACCTACTGAACAATTATGGAAAACACAAAAGGATTGTAATTCGGGAAGCCTTACTGCTGGCATATAGGACACAATCATTAGATTTTGAATATAAGAAACTATATACTTATTATGAACAATAAATTATAGGGCAACGCAATTTTCCAATTCGTTTCATGTGCTAGGAGTCGCGCTGCAGAATTTATAGCTGAAGATTCCAATTTGGTGTACAGTATTCTCCTTCAATGTCCAATATTTCATTGTTACATTAATGGTTAATACGGAATTACCCTATTTTTGCATGATCAGTTGTCTATTTAATGACTTCTTTGTTTGTTTTTAAGACGGAAAACCATTGAAAACAATTTGTTACTCCTCTGTGTCGTCGTGCAAACTAAGAATAAATAATTTTAAAAGGAAATAATTAAGATTCTTGAATTCATCTGAAGGCATTTAATTGTTTCAAAAGAAGTGCGTATTAATATTATCAGCTCTCTGTTCTTTACCATTTCTAATAGTTCATTTTCCATTAGAACCCAATTGAAATGAAGATAAATAATCGGGCATTTTTTTTCCAATTTTAATATCCATAATTAAACATGACTTTACTTTTGCATTGCAGTCAAGGGCCTGGATCACATTGCCGAAAACATTTTGTCCTACTTAGATGCCGAATCGCTCAAATCAGCGGAGTTGGTCTGCAAGGAATGGCTTCGGGTCATATCCGAGGGAATGTTGTGGAAGAAGCTCATCGAGCGCAAGGTGCGCACAGATTCTTTGTGGCGTGGACTTGCCGAGCGGCGCAACTGGATGCAGTATCTATTCAAGCCAAGACCGGGCCAGACCCAGCGGCCACACTCATTCCATCGCGAGTTGTTCCCCAAGATAATGAATGTAAGTAATGACAAAGCGATGCTTTCCGTACCCAAAGCAATGACTTTAACGTTCTTTGATTTTTGCAACTTTCCAGGACATTGACAGCATAGAAAATAACTGGCGGATTGGCGGCCACATGCTGCATCGCATCAATTGCCGATCCGAGAATTCGAAGGGTGTCTATTGCTTGCAGTACGACGATGGCAAGATTGTATCCGGGTTGCGGGACAACACCATTAAGATCTGGGATCGCACGGATCTCCAGTGCGTTAAGGTAGGATGTTATGGATACACGTCAGTGTAACCAACCTTAACGCGGATTTTGCACATTTACAGACCCTCATCGGCCACACTGGTTCAGTGCTGTGTCTGCAGTACGACGACAAGGTGATCATCAGTGGATCCAGCGACTCCACAGTACGGGTATGGGACGTCAATACCGGCGAGATGGTCAACACCCTCATTCATCACTGCGAGGCGGTGCTGCATTTGCGTTTCAACAATGGCATGATGGTTACCTGCTCCAAGGACCGCTCTATCGCCGTCTGGGACATGACCTCGCCCAGCGAGATAACGCTACGCCGTGTCCTCGTCGGCCATCGGGCTGCCGTCAATGTGGTTGACTTTGATGAAAAGTATATTGTGTCCGCCAGCGGGGACCGAACCATTAAGGTCTGGTCCACCTCGAGCTGTGAATTTGTGCGCACCTTGAATGGCCACAAGCGTGGCATCGCCTGCCTTCAGTACAGAGATCGGCTGGTAGTCAGCGGCAGCTCAGACAATTCCATAAGGTAAGATCATGTGTATTTTGTTTATATAAATATGAAATTATACATTTATCACTCCAATTGCAGACTTTGGGATATTGAGTGTGGTGCTTGTCTTCGTGTCCTAGAGGGCCACGAGGAGCTGGTTCGCTGCATCCGTTTCGATACGAAGCGCATCGTTAGCGGCGCTTATGATGGCAAGATCAAGGTGTGGGATTTGGTGGCCGCCCTGGATCCGAGAGCAGCCTCTAATACACTTTGTCTAAACACGCTTGTGGTAAGTTTCAATACAGTAGTAACTTTCATGATCTTACTCCTGAAACCCTTTCCTTTTATAGGAACATACTGGTCGCGTCTTTCGTTTGCAATTCGATGAGTTCCAGATTGTGAGCAGCTCGCACGATGATACAATTGTGATTTGGGACTTTCTAAATTTCACACCCAATGAGAACAAGGCCGGACGCACGCCGTCACGTAAGAGATGCCAAACTTTCACTTTACTCATTGATCTCTTGAATTATGTATGCATAATATCGTTTTCTTTTCTCTGTTTCCGTTCCTGCTTCTACAGCGGCTTTGATGGAACATTAACATTTTGTGCAACGGCAGCTGCGCGAGTTACACCTAATACCCTCAAGCGACGACGATGGCGACGACGACGACGAGGATGAGGACGAGGACGATGGGGAAGGAGATGGAGATGGAGATGGAGATAGAGATGGTGATTTCGAGGACGAGATTTCGAGAGATGATGCTGGGGCTGTTATGGGGGGATATGTTAGGCATCAGAATGCTGCCGATGGCTCGGGCTCTATCACGGGTTCAGGTTCAGGTTCCTCGGACCCAGAGCAGGAGGAGGACCTGGACTATGATTTAGATGATGTTGAGAATATTGATGATTATGATGAATGAAAAAAGCCAGCGTAAAAACATACAACAATTTTTGGAATCCAAGTTACAGCGATCTCTGAGCGTCTAATTTACAATCACACACAACACACACACACTCAACACACACACAGAACACAACACATCCACACACACACACACATGGAACCCAAGCGTAATAAGATTAAAATGAAGTTATAAAGCAAGCAACACAATAAAAGCAAAAGGCGTATACATAGAAAACATGAGAATATTTTTGCAAAAACTGGCTGTTAGGTTGTTTGTCATGTACGAATATGAGAATATGAAGAGACGAAACTTTTGTATTAGTTACTTAGGCGCTGTAATACTAATCAAAGGGTCAGTAGTCCTCGAATCAATCGGGCGTTACTTTAAGTGTTTCTTTAGCTCAAATACACAAGCCAGCCAGCCAGAATCGCGGGAACTGGCAGCTGCGAGGCAACTGGAATCTGCAGGACGGCCAGCGAAGAGAGTTCAGTCTTTAGCATAAATGTTAGTTAGAGTTGCTTCATTGAAATTGGCAAGCAAGAGCATCATCAGTTTGCACAGTTGTAACCTATTTTAGCATGCCTATTGCCTAATGTTTGTGTTAATTGTAAAGTTTAAACTTAAGCCTAGTATTTTATTGGCAATTGTAAGCTAAGTTACCCCCAAATGCAAAATGCAAAATGCAAAATACAAAATACAAATAATTTAAATGAAAGAGAGAGACTTGTGTGTGACCCGTGTCTGCGTCAGCAATTGGTAATTGAAATCATTCGGGAAGAACATTGAACGAAATTAATCAATATTTAACCGATTCTTTGATTGAACCATTATGATACCTATAGACTCTAGTAGTACACAGATGTATGTAGTAAATAGCTAAATTTCCAGGACGTTTCATCATATATATACATATATATATATATATATATATTTAGTGTATGCAACAGATACTTTTACTATATATGTATTGCTATGTGTAAGTTAAGTTACAATGCTATACGTGATCTGGATGACGATCACCGCCGCTTTCGCGTTAACTAATGTATGTAAATAACGTTTTACTTTAACAACAGCAAGTTGATTGCAATATGAACTCAACACATACTCTCCGAAATACTATGCAAAAAAACTGTTGGTGGAAAGAAGAGTGCAGCTTGTTAAACGATGGGCGAGCAACTGCGGATTGCTGTGCGAATGGGCTTAGTATAGGTAACAGATAACTAGAAATAATAATAAATTGTGTATAAATGCTAAAAATCAAATGTTTTTTTATTTAAAGAATATTGGGTTCCCTTTTTTTTCATTATTTCTGCAGTATAATACATATGTATCCTTGGTCCTTGCTTCCGTTTTAAACCGACCAGATAATCTTTTTCCTATTGTATGTAAATGCCGGAACGGGCCTGATCGGCCAGACATATCTTATGGGTTTCATAGAAGTTGTGGAACATTATTTAGAAATATATTTGCTTATACTCCGAGGATATGGCTAGTTATTTTATTTTTATTATTTCCGAATAGTGAAATTTTTTACTATGAGTAATAAGTTCTCGAGATTCAGTAGTTATAAAAGAGAAATAATGTACGAATGTATTTATAAAGATTTTCTTAAAAATTTAAACAAGTGACGGAATTTATAAATTTAAATTTGCGCCTCTCTTTTTGAACTAGTGGAAATGGTGTATTATCAAAGTCCAAGTAAGCACTTCTCAGTTTAGTACGATTTCCTTTGCGGCACCTGGTCACTCTGGAAACCCAAGACGAAATGAATAGTTTTTAACTAATTTACTCGATTCTGTTTTTTCGTTATAAAATTCCACGATGGACTGGTATGTGGGCACGGAATGGGAGGATAAGGGCAGAGGCCTTAGCAAGAAGGTTCTTGCCTTCCAACTAAGCGACATGGCGAAGCCTACGGCGTGCAGCACTGTGCAGTTCAGTGTCAACAAGAAATGCGCCAATTTGGGTGAGCGGCCCAGCAAGTACTTGGCGAGCGAAGAATCCTCGGCGTATCCTCAACAGCACTCCCTGGAAATGGGCACAGCCGTCTACCCAGTGGATTGCTATGTGGAGATTCTGCTGCAGCAGTTCCTTCCCGGAGAAACCGCCGCCTGTAGCATCCTGACCAAAAACGGCGGTCGGATCGAGTTCGAACTGAAGCTGGAGAAGATAGTGAAGAACACGCATGTGGAGAAGCTGGACGCTGCGGGAATCTACGACCTGGCACTTCGTCTTAAGGAGAGTGGCGTGGCCACCTTTAAATCCTATCCAAAATTCGCATTTGATTACTTTGTGCGGGCCGCAAAGTTGCTCATCACATACAAACCCTTCGACAAGCTGACCAAGAAGGAGAACGGCATAGACGGGAGCACAGTCGAGAAGCTCTTCATCCAAATACAGACCAATTTGGCTGCCTGCCTGCTGCTGGAGAAGCGCTACGAGCACGTCATCTATCACACACAATTCGTGGAGACTGCGGAGAGTCCCAGCGAGAAAAGCATTTACCGCCGCGCAGTGGCTTACTACCACCTCAAGGAATTCGCCAAGGCACAGGCAACCATTGAGCGGGTGCCGAACTACGAGGAGAAGCGCGAGTTCAGCAAGCTGCGGGACAACATTGCGTCCAGCTGGAAGGATAGCAACACCCACTACAAGGAGGTGGTGCAGCGTATGTTCAGCTAGTTCTCATTGTTACCATTATCTCGGCCAACCGACGAGTGGTCTGTTTATAAAATAACATAGCTTATATTTAACGTACTACTTTGACTTCCTACTCTTTTTGGGATCGAACTTGGGCTTCCTCTCCTTGTAGTCGTTGGACTTGCCATTGGTCTTCTTGTCCTTGGGGTCCAGCTTGGCCCTTTTGTTTTTGAACTTCATGCCGCCGGGCAGCTTGGGTCGCTTGCGAGAGGATTTGGCTTCCATTTTGAAAAGTTCTGTAAATGCAAAAACCAATTCTTAAATTTCATTCGATTGATCCAAGAGACTGCAGAATTCACCTTCATCTGGCTCCTCTCCCACTTCCTCTTTGTAGTACTCGGCATCATCTTCGGGATCGCTGTCGTTGTATCCCTCCTCCGCCCGTTTCGCAGCTCGCTTTTCGTCCTTCTTAAGTTGTAGGTTGCGAGCGCGGTTCTCCGCCTGCTCCTTCTTGCGCTGCTCCTTCTGCTTCGCCTTCTTTTCGACCAGTTTGCGCAAAGTTTCCTTTTCTTCCTCCGTCTTTACCACATGATCGTGGTACAGCACCTCGCCGGTGAGGAGTCCATCCTCTATTTTGATTAGCTGCATGGTTAGGCGCGGTCCAATTTCGTGCAGCTTAATGGAGCTCTTGTTGTCCTCCAGGTTGCCCTTGCTCTTGAGCGTTTGTGCCAGCACCACATGCGACTGTTCGTCATCCTCTGCCTCCGACTCTGAGGCGTATCCATCTCTGGAAAACAGGTACATGGGATAAGTTGGAATCACCTGCGAAATCACGCGGATCTACTTACTTCGTCACGAAATCCACTACTTCGTTGCACTTGCCCAGATTAGGAACAGTGCCCTTTACGATCTTTTGCACAGCTCGCTTCAGGCCCACGGGCACCACCTGCACCGAGTAGTGACGCATCTCCACCAGCTTCGTCTCCGGATTGTAGGAGAACAGGACACAGCGACGGATGGTTCCTATGTTGACCTGGGCCAGGTTGATCGAGGGGAACATGTTCTGGAACGTGGTGGCCATCAGCTTCAGATGCTTGCCATCGCCACTAAAGTTGTTCATGATGACCAACGGAGCATGCTTGAAGTGATCGTTGTCTATCATCTGCTGTCTGCTGGACGAAATCACGTCGCGGGCCAGTGTGAACTGGTGAACCTGAGGAACAAAGTTAGTTAAGTGAACTCTGGAATATTCCCATAAAAGAGCTGTCGGCAAACCTTAAATGTCAGTGAGGGACCGCGCGGCAAACGGACCACTTTGAAGGACAACTGCGTGGAGGCCTTGTTGAATATACCCATGTGCGAGACGTGGAAGAAGCTGCTCAAGCTAACAAAGTCCTTGATGCGATTCATCCGTTTCTCTCGCAGATTAGTGGCCGTATACGGCTCCATGATGCGCCGGAAGTCCAACGTGAGGTCTGTGATGTACGGACAGGTGAGGCCGCGGTGGATGACGAAGGAGTGGGGCGCCTCGACAATCTCGCTCGGTTCGCTGGCCTTAAAGGCAGCCGTACGGGTCTTGGGATGTACTTTCTTCTTCCCGCGTCCCATGTTTTGTCCAAGTTGTTTCTTTCCTTCCGCACGTGCTAAGATCAGTGTGGCTGTGGCAGCCGAGAATACCAAACAAGTGCTCAAGCGGTCTGGAGTCTGGCCACTCTAATTTAACGTTCATTTTTTTTTTCAAACCAATAATAAAATCCGAAGCGAGTTCCTTTTATTTAAATTATATTTATTTAATCACACTTAACATAGCAAACACAAATGATGTGATTTTCGTTTCATGTATGCATTTAAAGTTTTACAACTGTTGCTGTTTGTTTGATTTTTTTGACCAATTCTTGAAAATGTAAGGTGAAAACTGAAGAAAGTTCGCAAAATTTCTAGCCGCGAGCTGCGCAGTGTTGGTTTTTGTTTGGAAATGAGTTGCATCATAATCGAAGATTCCTTCCGGTCGTTTACAACTATATATTTATGTTGCGAAAAATTAATAATATTAATATTTTTAATATTAGCATATATTTATATTTATATAAATTATAGTTCTACAGCTTAAACTGAATTTGGAGTGTTTAGTTTTTTGCTTATATTCTTTCCAGTTTTTGTTTATGTTTTTTTTTTTTTTTTACTTTTGCAGGCATCGACGATCGCGGCGATCGATTTATGCGATATTTCTTTAAATCTTTATATATATATAAAACTTCAGTTTAAACCGCAGTTAACTACAGCCGGATGTTGTTTTCGATTCTGTTGCTGTTGCTGCGCTGTTGGTGTTGGTGTTGTGTTGGTGATGGTGGTGTTTTTGTTGATTTGAATGAATCAATCTATATGCAAATATTATGACAAACAGCAAGTTGCTGTTGTAATTGAAAAACACAAAAACTCCTCCCAATGCCTTTCTTCACCAGATCTTCGCTGCTGCTGCTGCTGATCTTGCTGTTCTTCTGGTTGTTATTGCTGCTGATATTGTTGTTGCTTTTGTAGTTGTAATTGTTGTTGCTTTTGTTTATGTTGCTGTTCTGGCGGTTGCGGGGGATAGCTAATGTTGCTTGGGGCGGTCACTGACAGCACTGCTTGCGCACATCGGCGGTGACAGTCGGCTTAACGTCGATGGGTTCCACGTTCGACGGACGAATAACGTCGCCTTCCGGCGGATCCCTGATCTGTTTCTGCGACACAATGCGATAGATTTCTGGAATGCAACGAAAAATGAATCCATTAACAAGACGACCCTCTACAAACCTTAAGCATAAACTGTCTCTAGAGGTCATTTGAGCATTTGTTTATAGAAGTACTTGATAATATATAGCGATAAGGACAACTCACCTGTGAGTATGTTCTGGAATGCCGTTTCTACGTTCGTCGAGTCGAGGGCCGAGGTTTCTATGAAACTCAAGCCGTTGCGCTCTGCAAACAGTTTCGCCTCGTCTGTGGGAACGGAACGTAAGTGGCGCAAGTCGGACTTGTTGCCCACCAGCATGATGACGATGTTCTGGTCGGCATGGTCGCGCAACTCTCGCAGCCACCGCTCCACATTCTCGTACGTCAGATGCTTGGCGATGTCGTAGACGAGCAGAGCTCCCACAGCACCGCGGTAGTAGGCAGAGGTGATGGCGCGGTAACGCTCTTGGCCGGCCGTATCCCAGATTTGCGCTTTAATTGTTTTTCCATCGACCTAAATGGTGTGGGGTTGGAAAAGGAAACCGGAGGAGCATTAGTTGAATGGTGACAGTAATTGGCAATCTCGCCAAGTTATCCTTGCGGCAGTTTCGTTTTGAAAATCAATAAACAAATTCGACACACACAGTGATGTCAACCTCTGCAAACGACTAAGCCTAAGTTTTTTGACTAATCGTGAATATTCAATAAAAATAATAACCCTCAAGTAAGGTCTTAAAAAAAAAATTTAAATAAAATTTGAAGTCTCCAAGTTTTTAAATCCATTTCTACCTTTAAAGACAGCCTGATAACTGATGACGATGATGTCAGCATTTAGCGTATCCCCCAACTCGATGGCTCTATAAATTATGAAAGAAAACCAATTGGCAATCCTTTATTTAGTGAAATTCCCAGACACTTACTGAAATTGACTGTTTGCCCCAACGGTTTGTTTCTCGATTTTGCCATCACTATGTTTACTACCTCCCGGCGAAACGAAGGCACACGCAAGTTCACCCGTGAAACACCCAGGCGTGGGTGGCCCCTGACCCCAACCCTGCTGTACTCACCTCTATGCTGCGCGTTGCAAACTCCACGCCAATTGTCGACTTGGACTCCAAATTGAATTCATTGCGCGTAAAACGGGACAGCAAATTACTCTTGCCAACGCCAGAGTCACCGATAAGGACAACTGCAAAGGATAACAAAGCATTAGTGATATTCGAAGCATTGGCATTGGATAATCGAAGTGCCCCAGTTGCATAATATGTGGGTGGGTGCGGTGTGTTTGGTTCAGTTTGGTTTGGTTTGGAGGCTACTCCACCCCGTGTCCTGTGTTTTAACGGCCGGACAGGGTGTTAGCTGGTAGCTTATGGCTCGAATAGGTCATGTCCTCCTTCGTTGCTGGAGTGCCGCCCCAAGGTCAGTTTGTACATAAAGCCGCTATACTCGGGAGACTTGAGGCCACGGAAACAAATATCTTATGTTTGTGGAAGGAGTGGACGTTCGGGAGCTTTGTGCTCTGTGGAATGTTTATTGTGCTCTATGCCGATAGAGCAGACGTTTATGGTTTATCTTAGTGACATGGCTTGGTTCAAGTCCTATAAACTCTGGCCTTCTCTATAACTATGTACACACTTGTCGGTTTTATTAATTATTGAGTCAGCAAATCTATCGAAAAGCGGATAGATTAACTATTTATACTTATCAACTTAATTAAAGATGAAATCTTGGATCTGAGAAAATATGCTTAAGGCTTGTAAAATAATTCGAAAGATTTAAAATGTAACCCTTTATACAACCTTGAAAAATATGGATATAATTCGACTCGGTTCACTCCTGACAAAAATTATAACACCCTGCAAGGGCATACAAAATTATTTTCTTTATTAAAAGCTAGATAAAGCAAATATTTGTATAATTCAGGCAATGACCAGATAAACTTGACGTAAAAGCAAATAGATGTTCTCGCCTGTTCTTATGTAAACTTTAAACCACTTAAAAGTTTAAGTTAAAACAGCTTTAATGCATTTTCATTTTCCTTAGTTGTCTTTTCAAAATCAGCTGCAAATTTGGTAGGACAGACGTTTATTAAGGACTATAGGAATTTATATTTGTTTAGTTGAAATCTTTAATATAGGGTATGCACTTGTCTGTTAGATTTTTATTCAACTTTTCTTAGACGTTGTTTCTCAGCAGTGTGTTTGCAAGTCAGAGAAAACAATAAAACAATAACAAAAACTCTTCAAACACTTTGCCTTGCTGGACAGCTGAGAGCGACCTGGTTACAGTTATCGGCAAGAAAAAAAGAGAGTTCGAGAGAGAGAGAAACTGGCCATGAGTCACACTCTCTTTAACTCTGTTTCTGACCTGATCCTCAAAGAGAAATTGTGCTTAGTTAAACGGATGTGCCGGCTAATTAAAGGGGAGTAAATGGAGAGACCGTCCGTCGTTATTACTTGCAAGTTTCAATGGATCGGATCGCTCGAATAGAGCCCCACATTGGGTGTGATGTGATTATGGGCTTATCGCCCCGAGCGGAATTCTTCAACAGTTGGTTTATGTGCGTGACTCATGCCCGGCCAATAATATCGTTATGTGTGAAATTTGAGACCTCATCATGCATGTCATACTCACTCACACATTTGACATATTCACATGGTGTGTTTCTGTTTTTACATTTTGGATACTTGACCCAAAAACACTTGGCAAGATAAGAGTTTAAAATATCGAGAAAAGCAATGACATCCACTGGGTGGATTTATATGAAATTATTATAAGAGCAATGTTTCAGCCTGAGTGATTAGAAAATTAACGATCATTTTATTTCTTTTAAATGAATAATTAAGATAACCCGTTAATGACATTCAACAGTTGCTCAGACTAAAGCTCAGCTGTGATAGTCGTTTTTTAAGCGCAATTGGAATTTGCGACGTAGTAGCAAACGAAGAGAACAAAGAAGAACCGAGAATTGACGACCCCGAACATAAACAGAAATGATACAAAGAACGCAAAAGATGTGGGAAGGGAGCTGAAGCTTTGGCGCAAAAGGGATCGAATGCGGCCCACTGTGCAAACTCCGAACTGAGGTTTCAACACCGCGATAAAAGCAGAGCTGGAGTGACGCAGAGTGAGAGAGAGTCGTAAACAGATGCAAAAGAAATTACAAAAAAGCCAATGCAAGAGCCAGCTGTACAGGAGTACACTCTCACTCGTGGTACTAACTGGAAATCTAATCAATTTAAGAATGTGAGTGGGCGGATAAGCATTCAAAACTACTCCCCGCTGAAAGAGGGAACTTTTATCGCGATTATAAATACGATTTGCGTTGGCTTTTGCATGCAACGTGGCGAGAGCAACGGGAACGTAATGACAAAACAGACAGTTAACGGCAATGTACTTGATTCCGGAAGAGGCCCCAAAGAGAGAGAGCGGGAGCGTGAGAGAGCCGTCAAAGGGCATCCAACTGCACGGGAAGCAGCAACAACACCAACAAACTCGGGGGGCGTACTTCTTGGACTTATTTTGGGAATTAATCACACACTAGCACTCACACACATACCAGCACATGAACTCTGGGTTTTCGACTGCACTTTCTGTTATTCTCCAATTAGTTTCAATTAGTGCCATTGAACCACTGCGTCATTGTGTCCAGGCACCGGAGGGGGAGAGGAGAGGGCCGCCGCTACTCCTCCCCATCTTCACCTCCACTTCCACCGATCTGCGGCCACCGGCAGTGTCATGTTTATAATTACCTTTGAACAGATAATCGTACTCGTCTTCTCTAGCTCCCATTTTCTTCGAATTTGATTTGCTGTATTGCTCGCTCAACTCGATTCGATCTGTATCCTTATCCTTGTTGTTCCGTCCGATTTATGAACGAAATCCAATAACCTGCGCGCCGCCGATTTCTTTATGCGTTTGGCGTAGCTCACACACTTTTTACACTTTTTTTTTGCAGTTGTAGTTGTGTTGTAAAGAAAGAGAAAAATGTATATCAGTATTCGGTGGAAAGTCGTGTGTTTCGAGCTCCAATGCGGTCGCGCCGTCTGGTACAATGTCAGCGACAACTAGTGCAGTAACAGTTTGATAATTGCAGCTGTTTTTAACGCATTTATTTATAATTTTCTCTTACACGAAACTTAGTCACTCCCCAAATATACGGCGTGAAGTTGGCAGCAGTATGGCGCCGATAACGATAAAAAATACCATCTGACCAAGCAATAAATACTAATAAATACTATTTTAGTATTAAGAAATGCGATTTATATACCACTGATTTAAGGAAACTAATTAAAAACGTTTTTTTCCGTCTTTTCTTTAACGCATCTTCTCGTCTTTATTGTTTTTCTCAACCTTGAAGAAACACAAATAAAAATCCTCTAAATATTTTAATAAAACTAACTATAAAGTTGTCCGAAACTATAAAAAGTATTTTAAGTAAGTAAACAAATACAAAATTCCTTTGGGCGCCCATTTTTTAAAATCGAAATTGAAGTTTTTATAGAAGTCCATACTTGCTTTTTAAAAAGCTTCTTTCCAAAGACTCTTTTTTGAGTATTTTTTAATTTGGAAAAGATAAGCATTTCTTGAGCACATTATAATCCCAAATTTTTTGACCAATGAAAACCATTTGTTTTGTATAAAACAGAGTATAAAATTTGATTATTTTAATACAAAATACTAGTATATAAAACAATAAATTAAGTATAATGTGCAACTAATACTTGCGTTGATCTCTAATATGGTTTATTCACTTTGTTCTTAATGCATTTAAATGCGAGCACGCTGCAAGGCCACGGCTGGATAGATGAGCAGGAGTCCACCGGCTATATAGGTGATCTTTGAGCCCACACACCAGAAAGCTGGGGAGACTCAGGATAATTAGGAAGAGAAACACAAACTGTGACGTATTAAATCCAACTTACCAATACTGCCCACCACGGGACCCAATGCCCGAGCCAGAGCTCCCAGGGAGCGAAAAATGCCTAATACTGAACCCTTCTGGTCATCGTTGCCATACTTGGACACCAGGGTGGTGAGGCAGGTGACAGCGAAGGCCGTTGAGATGGCAAAGAGAATCATGCCGGCGTAGAGCACTCGACTGCTTTCGGCCAGGCCAACTAATACGAAGGCGGGGACAATCAGGTACAGACTGAAAATGGCGTAGCCCTTGATCTTTGCCTCGGGCAGACGACGAGCCACCGATCCCTGTAGCGATGCCATGATAACTCCTGCAAAAAATATACCAGGTTCAATTAAAACACTCACTAAGTATTACTAAACGCTCCCATACCTGTAGTCAAAAACATCTTGGCCTGGTCCATTGAGGTGTAGCCGAATTTGTGGTACATCAGAAAGGTGACTGTGAACTCCAAACCGGAATACAGGAATAGGTATAGGAAGGATATCAGTCCAATGGATCGCAAGGCCTCAATGTCTTTTTTGGGCACATTTTTGATAGTAGCGAATCTGTGAATAGAAGAATTACCATGAAATACGATTGGTCAACCCAAATCCAAGCGCTAATCAGAAGATTGTATTCAAGGGAACGGGACACCTTCCCTTCCCTTTAACTGACTTTAATCAGATGTGTTAGCTAGCCATGCTTCCCCACTGATAAGACAATCAAATAAACGTGCCGGTGTACCCGGCACCTGGCACGGTAATGATAATGTTTCCCCAAACCAGTCAGGCAAGCCGACTTGATCACACGACAGGTTTACATTCCCGCTGCTTGCTAATTAATTCCATGACTTACCTAAATATGGCCGAGAAGTTGAGCAATTGCAGGCCATATGACAGGCCAGATGAAATCTCTTTAACACGTTTCTCCTGGGAAATAAACCCTTATATTAGTTTAAAGTATAGTATATACATTCAGCTGATTCCCACCTTGGGCAATGTCTCTCGAAGACAGCAAGCCAACACCAGGAGATCGCCAGCAGCCAGACCAAAGGCCAGGAGCGAGGGGAGCACAAACCAAGCTCCTCCACTCTTATCCGAGAATATGGCGAATAGGGCTCCAATCATGGGTCCCACAATAAATCCCAGCGAGAAGGCTACACCCACCAGGGCCATGCCCCGACCGCGGGTTTTGACGCTGGTCACATCCGTGATGACGGACATACACAGCGAGATATTTCCCTTGCTGATGCCACCAACAAAGCGGGCAAGAACGAACAGGGCGAAATTGCTGGAGCAGGCCCAGATCAGATACGACAAGGCGATGCCAGACTGTGGAGACGGAAGTACAAGCATATTAAATAAGATTACCAAGCTTGGACTGTGTGTTTAAGATTACCAACCGCACAAACCAACAGCACCGGCTTCCTGCCGTAGTAATCCGAGAGCCCGCCCACAATCGGGCTCGCCAAAAATTGCAGAAAACTGAACATGGAGCCCAGGAAGCCACCGAATAGCACAGATATATACCGCTCGGGGGCTCCGAGGAGCTGCTGGAACCATCGAACGCGCTCCGTAAGCACGGAATACAAGCCGGATGTATCATTCTGGCGATAGTACTCCAGAAGCGAAGGCAGCAGTGGCAGAATGATGGTAAATGCCAGCAGATCGAAAAGCAGAGATACGAAGATGATGTATATCATAGGATCGCTCTTCTCCGAGTTTCCCTTTCCCTTTTCCAGCTTGCTGTTGTTGTTGTTGCTGCTGCTGCTGCCTGGCTGGCTAACTTCCTCCGCTGTCGCTGTTGTAGTAGCTCCATTGTGGCGACTCCGTATGGTAGCCATAGTTGTAGGTCGATTTTTTTTCCGGCCGTGATTGCGTGCGTGTACGAGTATTACTGCAACATAACTGTTTCTGCGGTATCGTAACTCCCCCGACAAGTTTTGGGCCCCAAGCAGAAGCGGAATGCTCAAAAACCGCCACCCGAAGTGAAAGTTTGAACGAGAATGGAAGCTTTGCAACCTTGTCAAGTCGAATGTTGTATACCCTTACTGGCAGCTCGAGAGAGAGTAGTCATCTAGCAAACTAGTGTGATATTCCTTAAAATACTTATATTTTCATTAGGTTTAAGAGCAAAAATAATAATATTATAAATATACTATATGATATATACGGTTTAAATGGGGAGAAGCTCATGATACATTTTAAGTTAAAAATTTTAAGCGACTATAAGAAAGGGTATAAAGAGAAGCAACAGCTGATTGAGGGCGGCTCAAGACGATCAGACTTGGTGTAAATTTTAAAATTTCGTTCATAGTGGCAAATAATTTCTCAAATATTAAACATTTATTCTGAAGAAACTACATTTTATTCACTTAATTTATTTTAAATTCAATTTCGTTTTTAAATAGTTTATTTTGTGTTACAAAAAGTTTAATTTTAACAGCTGTTTTGATGGTGATACGCTCAAACTTGTTGCTTGAAAGGGCTTTAAGTGTTATTAAACACTGGGTGAACTTAGCTGTTAACCAACACTATATAGTCGACTGATTAATATTTTTGTATTATTTCTTTGAAAACTGCACTAAAACCTAGGAAAAGAGCGACATAAAATGTCCAAGGTAACCGTGCAAGATATAGAGGCGGTGGATGACTACTGGGGGCCCACGTTTCGATCGATATTAGAAGGTAACCACCGGTTTCAGACCCAATCCCACCATTTGTTTACGCCCCATGAATTTTCAATAAATTTTTGTATTTCTTGGCAGGAAACAACACCAAGCAGATTGGCGAGCAGCTGGACCAGCGGATTCGCAGCCATGACAAGGAGATCGAGCGTATCTGCAACCTGTACTATCAGGGCTTCATCGACTCCATCCAGGAGCTGCTGCAGGTGCGCACCCAGGCGAAGCAGCTGCACGAAGAGGTCCATTCGCTGGACACATCGCTGCGCCAGATCAGTGCCTCGCTAATTCAGCAAGGCAACGACCTGGTGCGAGCGCGCCAGATAGAGTCCAATCTGGCCAGTGCCATTGAGGCACTGAAGTCGTGCCTGCCGGCTCTCGAGTGCTACATGAAGTTTACGCAGCAGGCCAAGAACAAGCAGTACTACCAGGCCCTTCGCACTCTCGAAACGCTCGAGACGGAGCACCTGGCGCGTCTGAAGGCCCACAACTACCGCTTTGCCACCCAGATGCAGATCCAGATACCTATAATCAAGGAGAACATACGGCGCTCATCCGCTTCGGACTTTCGCGAGTTCCTCGAGAACATCCGCAAGTTCTCTCCGAGGATCGGCGAGCTAGCCATCACCCATACCAAGCAGCTACAGAAGCGCGACATCAACGCTATCATCGCTGAGCATATGCAGACGCAGGCGAATGGAGGAGCAGGCGGCGCTGGGGCTGGTGCCGGCGATGGTGGCGACGACGACGGCGCCAACGTTAGTGCTCAGGACCTAATCGACTTCTCGCCCATTTATCGCTGCCTGCACATCTACATGGTGCTGGGACAGCGGGAATACTTCGAGAAAGACTACCGGCAGCAGCGTCGAGACCAGGCCAAGCTGGTGCTTCAGCCGCCGCCCAACATGCACGACAACCTGGAGGCTTACAAGACCTATATCTGTGCCATCGTTGGATTCTTTGTGGTGGAAGATCACGTTAAGAACACTGCCGGCGATGTCGTCACCAGCAGTTATCTTGAGGATCTCTGGTCCAACTCATTGACCAAGTTCGTCAACGAGATCAGCATGAGCTCGTCGTCCTGCACCGATCCCAATATACTGCTGCGCATCAAGAACCTCATCATGCTGTCTATAAACACTTTCAAGTGTTATGGCTATACGGTGAACATCCTCTGGGAGCTCCTACACAACATGAGGGATCACTACAATGAGGTGAGGTCTTTCCTTTTTTTAAGTATTACCGAGTCCCTGATGATTCCTTTGTGCAGGTATTGTTGCAACGCTGGGTGCATGTCTTTCGTGATATCCTCGACAAGGAGCAGTTCCTGCCCATGGTGGTACAGAATGTGGAGGAGTATGAGGGCATCATTGAGCGGTTTCCCTTCCATTCGGAGCAGCTGGAAAACGCACCGTTCCCCAAGAAGTTTCCCTTTTCGCGCATGGTTCCCGAGGTCTATCACCAGGCCAAGGAATTCATGTACGCCTGCATGAAGTTTGCGGAGGAGCTGACTTTGTCGCCCAACGAGGTGGCCGCCATGGTACGCAAGGCAGCCAATTTGCTCCTCACGCGCAGCTTCAGCGGCTGCCTTTCGGTGGTTTTCCGCCAGCCGAGCATCACACTCACGCAGCTCATCCAGATCATCATTGACACGCAGTATTTGGAGAAGGCGGGACCCTTTTTAGACGAGTTTGTCTGCCATATGACCAACACGGAGCGGAGTGTGTCGCAGTCTCCTTCGGCCATGTTCCATGTGGCGCGACAGGATGCCGAGAAGCAGGTTGGCCTGCGGATTTGCTCGAAAATCGACGAGTTCTTTGAGTTAAGCGCCTACGACTGGCTGCTGGTGGAGCCGCCGGGCATAGCCTCCGCCTACATCACGGATATGATATCCTATCTGAAGAGCACCTTCGATAACTTTGCCTTTAAGCTGCCCCACATCGCCCAAGCGGCCTGTCGACGCACCTGCGAACATATTGCGGAAAAAATTTACTCTATAATGTACGACGAGGATGTGAAGCAGATCTCGACGGGGGCGCTGACACAGATCAATCTCGATCTCATGCAGTGCGAATTCTTTGCGGCTTCGGAGCCGGTGCCTGGACTGAAGGAGGGCGAGCTCAGCAAGTACTTTCTGCGCAACCGACAGCTGTTGGATTTGCTCATCCTGGAGGAGTGGAGCACGTACTTCCACGATTATGGCAAGCAGGAGAACCGATATCATCTCGTTCAGCCGCAGTCCATTATTGTGATACTGGAGAAGATTCGCGAGGCGGACAAGAAGCCCATCTTCTCGCTGGTGCGCAAGAACGATAAGAAGAAGCTGCTGGAGACAGTTCTCAAGCAGCTGAAGCACATAGCCGAGCGGCAAAATTAGAATAGAATCAGTTCTGGCAGGGATTATGTCATTAAGTCATAAAAATGCAATTATTTAACAAAAATAATAATAAGGCTTCTCCAATCGATTTTCGCTAAGATTCCCCACAATCGTAATTTAAAAATCAACTCAGCCTTATAGCTATACATCTTTATTATTATTATTTTTTTTTTAAGCTAATTTGAGTTTACTTCTCTTGGAAAAAGTATGGAGCTGTTCTCCTTGTCTTTTGATTCGATTTGTTTTTATAAAAGACAAATATTTCAATTGAAACGGCTGTCGTTGAACGTGTAAAATTGTATTTTGAATTCGTTTGACTCGTATGTACAAAAAGCGGAGAGTTTAATTAGAATATGATTTCTGTTCTGTTTAAATTCAAACGAAACGACAAAAAAAGAGAGAGAAACAAACAAACAGGGGAACGGCTAAATAACAAATTGTATATAATTATTAGATGTATGTAGCGTACGTTGTATGTATATAGGTATATTCCGCAGATCGTAGTAAACTATGTAAACCTCTATGTTACGTATAATATGCATTGTTTGTGTTGCTTTTGTCAACTCTTCGTCTCCAGGTGCTTGGGCGCGTCCGCATAGGTGAACTTCAAGCGGAATGCCTCGGCCAGTAGAACGTTGATTTGGCGATCGGACCAGTTGTGTGTCGGCAGATTTTGTAGCAGCAGCATGAGACCCTGTTAGCGGCGGTAATTATAATTGATTAGTGTCCAGTGGATTGAGGAACCTATGCGTGCATACCTGGAAATCGTTCTGTTGCATCAGCTGTTCCTTCCAGTGCAGCAGGAATGCCGCGCACACGTATAAATGGAACAGGGCGAAGCCGTCGGACTCGGCCAGATATGTGTCCCACAGCCGGATAGTGCAGTGCAGCGGCAGTTCGCGTGTCAGCAGATTGTTCATCCAGCGAAATGAGAATTGCAAATAGTCGACGCCATGCGTCTGTAGATGACGGTGTAGATTCACTGAAATTGAATGAGAATTAAGTGTTATTTTGCGGTATATATATATTTGGTAATTATAGGTTGGAAGGCAAGTAATTAGGGGGACAATTAACGCCCCTCCCATACATGGTAATCATGGTTATCTCTGGCCCACACCTGAGGGCATTAACAATAAATATTCAAGTAGAAATTTAACGAAAGAAGCCAGATGTTAATAATTGAAATGTTCTCAGCTTAACATTTATTTTTACGCTCTTTAAAAACCACTTAAAACGATTCGGTTGAGCGGTCGCAAATTGAAAGTCAGCAGAGGAGGACAAAATTAAATGCTCAGCGTAATAAATTCTCAATATTATACATAACTTAATTAGGGAAAGCATATGAACATATATCGAGGGGAAAAGTCTAATATTATAATATGAGAAATAGGATTTCGATCAATATCTTGTCAAAAATATTTAAAATATTAAAACAATTTCAAAGTTAACGTTCAAATATTGATATAATAGAAAAATATGCATATATCTTCATGGATTAATCACTAATTAGATAAAGATCTGCTAAATATCGTAGGTGAATATAAAACTTTTAAATATTGTGTTCTTATCTTGTATATGTAACCTTACGTTTGACAAAAGCTCATCAGAGACAACTTTGACAACCATAAGCCATAGCTTTAATGTCGCCTCCAGTTATTCACATTCTTGCAAGACGGGACACATTTATCTTATCAGAGAGCCAACATAATATCCGTATCTATATTGGATCAACTCCAATTGAAGATAATCTAGACAAGCAGTCATCTTACCGTCAATGCGTTGTATCAGATCCTTGAGTTGGTTAACCTTCTCTTGTATGCCCAGCTGGGCAAAGATGTAGTTGTCCTGGATGCAGTCGAGGAATTTGGAGAGGCACCAGAACGAATCCGCCTCGATGATGTTGCGCGTCTCCTCGGGCAACGTCGACATGTCGTACTTTTCGAGATCCGTGTCCGGTGACAAAGCCTCCTGGAGAAAGACAATGAAGAAGGGCGTGACCAGGTCGTTAATGCCCTGAACATAGCCCGAGGCCGGATGTCGGATGGCCCAGATGAAGAGGACGCGTTCAAACATCTCCTGGACGAGCTGCTGCTGGAAGAGCGGTATCTGTGGATTCATGCGCGGCACATCGATATGGATCTGACGGTACGTGTCCTGTTGCGTCTCGTCTTGGCTATCCACGCGGAAGTAGTTGTGTCTAAGGTCCTGGTAGCCCTGCCGCTTACTCTCCAGCACCGCCATCCGTCGCTCACTCGACGGCGGCAGATATTTCGAGAGTAATCGCCAGCTGACAGCGCGCATCTGAAGCGGAGTTCAAGTTTAATGGTTTATCTCTTGGCAGCGTTTAATTCTTACCTTTCGGGGAACTCCCGACCAACTGATCTTCTTGAGGGCCACCAAATCCAATTGCGGCGAGTCTAACAGCACCTGGAATTTCTCAATCTTCGTCTCGTATTCGCTGTCCTGGCAGTTTGAGCTAATCTTTTGCAGCTGTGGCCTCCCCGGGTAGTTCCTTAAGCGTGATCTGTAAATGCAACCTTGATTACTATCCGCAGAGCTCTTGCTTGCTTGCAGTCTTGACTGTCTTGTTACTGCACGGTCTGCTGACATGGCTTTAAAGGTAGGTCTAGGTGAGGAGTGGCAATCAATAAGGGAACTCTGATATATTCTAGCGGAGCGTCTTTTGCTTAAAACAGTTATCAGTCGAAGGGACAGCCCCATCCACATCTTTACATAACATTTCGAAGGCCTTAAGGGCTTCCTTATGCAGCTTACATCACCGAATTACCAATGCGAAATGCAGGTGCGCACCTCCTTGAACTCTAACTCCACCCCTGACTTGTTTGCACAACTGCGACGGGCGGGCAACTGAGTTTAACTTTCTTTTCCACTTCCCCCAAGCGCAATCGTCTCTCACCTGTTCTCGTTGCTGTCCGGCAGCGATCGACGGTCTTCCTTAGTTTCGTCCGAGGAATTTCTGTTGCCCGAGTTTAGGTCTACGCCGCAATCACTAGCCGACTTGGATGCGTTGTGATTCTGGTTACTCCGTGAGTGCGTCTCAATCACATTGAGGGCCACAGTCTGAGACACCTGGCGCGAAATGCGAGCGGCATCTGTAGAGTAAACGAACCAAAACCGATGCGAAAATAAGTAAACAGAAAAGAAGTTGATTGACCAGAAAGGTTTTACCGCCGCCTGCTCCTACAGCTGCCGCTGCTGCCGCCTCCGAGCTGCTAATGATGCAGAACTCGTCGTCACCCGTGTCCCAGGCATCGCTCACCGACTGCTGGTAGTCCCGGAAGGTGGACACCATGCCGGTGTGGGGGCCAGCGCCTCTTCCACCAGCTCCCGCAACTCCGGCCCCGACCGACTTATCAAGCTCCCGCTTGGGACTGGGCCGTCCGGGCACCCGACGTCCGCTGTTTTTCCAAAAGGTCGAGTTCGCGTTGGCCACAACGTTTCCACTTGCTGGGCTCACTGCTCCGGCTGGGACTACAGCTGCTGGTGTGGTTGTTGTTGCTGGGAAATCTGCTGTTTGGCTTTTTGCTGCTCGCTCTACATTATTATCCATCCTAAGGTCCGATTCGATGTCAGCGTCATTATTTTGCATCTACGAACAGTGTGACCCTTACTTGCCAGAGCGGTTGCACGACTTTCCCGACAGTGATGCGAACACGACGTGAGTTAAGGAATGTGTGATCACGGTCGATTTGGAAAACCGTAAATAATTAAAGATTAAATATCTTTCAATGCAAATATGGGTATTAAGAAATTGTTATTGATAACGGTCGATTTGAAAAACCATAAATAATTAAAGATTAAATATCTTCCAAGGCAAATATGTGTATTACGATATTGTTATTGATAACTTTAGGGAATTATCTATTTAATGAAACTATATTATTTGCCAACATTTTTTATCAAATGCTCATTACTGACAGCATCGAACACATTCAAGGTTATTTTTTCATAAACTGACTTTTATCGCTATTATTACAACAATTAATTCATATAATTTTCTGGATGTCTGACAAATAATTAAAACGGTAACCAGTGACTTTTCCACGCAGGTGCTTGCGGTCACAGCCCGAGAATTGCGGCATTTCGAAACACCCAACGAACGGTCCCTCTGAATGCAAAACAAGTGTCGTCTTTGGGCTTGATAAGAAGAGCCGCCCGCAATCAACCGATTTCATTAATTTGTGGAACAATTGCAAGCGCCAAAAGTATGCCCTAGGAGGAATTGGGAGGCACAAAGGTAGTCACTGTGGAACACCAGCGAGAAGATGCAGAAGCAAGAGGAGGTGCTGTCGCGCCTGCGCCAGATATTTGACATATTTTTGCGCGATAACTTTTCCACGACCAACAATGTTTACTTTGAGAAACTCCTCACCCACTTGCAGGCCAAGGGTGAGTGTCTAGTCTGGGGACTGTCTGGTGTGCTATCTACTAATCCACCGTGTCGTGTTTTGTGTCTCCGCAGAGAACGCATATGTGCTGCAGGCACCGTTTGTGGTCGACTGGGTGGACAAGTGCCTCACCATGGTGGCGGAGGACTTCAACAAAATCCACCCAAAGGTCGTCTCGTTCATGCTGAATCTGAGCAGCTATCTGGCGCACAACGAGTGGATGATTGTGCGGCTGCGGGAGCTGGATATTGTGAACAGGTGAGTGTGAGTGACGCAGAGATAACAACATGTCGCTACCGCTGGCTAATCCGTGTCTTCGATCTCCGGCTATCAGAATCATAAAACTGCTGCAGACGGGGGATCGCAACTTCAACCCTTCGATAAAGCTGGGCGGCATTCGTCTGATGAAGGCCATCACCGTGTACAGCATGGGGCTTGCCTTTCTGCGCATCCACCGTGCCTGGTCGCTGCTCATCCAGTACTCCAACAACAATCACACTCTCTACGTGGTGCGTGAGGCCAGGGCGGTGCTCTACGAGATGCTGTACAAGTCCTGCGACAAGCTGCATGACAAGGCCGTGACACTGGAGATACTGTCCGAGATCATGCAGCCCATCCACGATAATCTGTACAAGAATACCGACAGCGAGGAGCGAATCCACATTAAGGTGGATGACAACGAGCTGCTGCACAAGATCTCTGCCACGCTGGACTTGCTCTCCTACATCCTGCAACAGACGCTGGTGCTCGAGGAGCGGACCACCCTGATAGCGCTGCTGAAGGAGTACCACGATTTCGAGATCACCATATGGAAGTTAATCGACATGACGCACAATCCGTACTTCACCGAGAAAATCTTCACAACGCTCAGCAGCTTCAACTTCGCCCTGCTGATGCACGAAAAGCTGCTGAACCCGGACTCGGCCGAGCCCCCTGAAGAGTTCACCGAATTCGGGCTGTCGTTCTTCAATCTCATGAAATTCTCCATCACCCGCAAGGACGGTGTGAGCTTTGTCAAGCTGGCGGAGCTGAATCACGTGCTGTGGAAGAAGCTCGGAGCGCGTGCACCCAAGGAGATAGTTATACAGCAGGAGCGTGTCACTTTCGAGAACCAACTTATCTGCTTTCACATGCTTCCGCTGCTATTCTCCATGAAGTATGCCCAAAAAATCAGCGAGGAGGAGAACAAGGTGGAACTCTTTGACGCCTATGTCGTCAAGCTGCTGGAGATTTCCTGTGAGCAGACGCTGCGACTGTGCTACACGATGCGGGATGCTTTCTTCACAGCGGACGGTACATATGTTGGTTTGGTGACAGCTGAGCTGGCAAATAAGTGCATCCACAGTTTGTTGGCCTTGGAGAAGGTCCTTGATCGGGAACAGGCGGTCACTGTCTGCCAAGCACTGCTCTATGTCCTCCGAGAGGCTGTCGCCTTGAGCGTAATAACCAACAATATGCAGGATGACTGCCATAGCGTTAGCAGTGCCGGCAGCTCCTACCTGGAAATGTACCCCCGTGGCACTGAATTGGTCGTCAACGATCCGAAGGTTCTGCATTCCGTCATGGTCGGACTGCGCACTCTAATCGAACGGTTCAAGATCACGTGGAAGGAGTCGGTGGAGACCATTGGCCTGGTAAACTGTCTGGCATTTGTTCTGGAGAACACCAACCTAGATGCCAGAGTGAGTATTATTCGTCAAACTAGGAAATTACTAGAATATATAATTGATTGCTACCTTTATTTCCGGCAGTGCACTGTCCAGGCCTTGAAGCTCGTCCAGTTGGCTGTGGAGCACTTCCTCTCACCGAACATGGCTCTGCTGGTGGATAACTTGCAGGGCTCGGCGCTGGTTTGCCTGGGTCCCATTATCGTTAAGCGGATGCACGACACCATGTGGGAAGTGCGTGACACCACGCTAGAGTTGACCACCTCCATTGCTAGTATCTCCCGCATCAGTAAGCTACCATATTATTTTATCATTGTGCCAATTACGTATTATTAATATATTTCTATAGAATTTCCCGCCTTTCAACGCTTTCTAATCGACTCGAAGATACCTCCAATAGTCTACGAAATGGCCAAGAACGATTCGGAGAACTATGTCCGCGCATCGGCATTGAAGTGCCTTTCGCAAATGGTATCCATTAATCTGCTGTGGGAGAATGGGCTTAGTCAACTCGATCTTGTGGTTTGTAGCCAATCGGTTTATCAATTTTAAATCACAAAATGTAAGCATTTGCATTAATTTTAACACAGGATCATCTGCTGTTTGTGATGTACCGCGAAAACGATGACATTGTGCGCTCCGAGGCCGTGGTCACACTGATGAAGATCTATGAGCATAGGAAGATACACAACAAGTACAAGAACACGCTATTCTCAACCCTCAACTACTGTGTGACCGGGGATCACCACGCGGAAGTGAAGATGAGAACGCTGGAGTTTTGGCGACGGGAGTTCTATCGTCAGTTTAGCAATCAGGGAATGATTGATGGCGTTTTTCCCACGGTTACCTTTTCCAAGGAGCAGAAGAAGATTGTCACTCTGACGGAGAAGGAGATTCAAACGAGCATTGCCAAGGTCTTTGCCGAGGTGCAACAGTACGGATACTTCGGCATCATGCTGAAGTGCTTGCGCGAGGAGACCTCAATGGAAGTTCTCGAATTTATCATCAAAGGCGTAAAAATAATGAATGAAAAGTTTGACCGCTACAAAGGCATAATGGAAGAGATCGAACTGCGGTCTCCGCTCCTGGACAGCGAACAGTCAAGGTTTGGTTTTCCGTCACAAAATCAGGCGACACCAGCACCCCAGAAATCAGGACAGGGATCACCAATGAACTCAACCCAGTCGGACGAGGTCATTGAGTCGATACTAAACTCGCAGGATGCCCATCTGCTGGAGAAAGCGTTCGAGGCGCAGATGCAAATAAACAATGAGGAGGAGAAAACGGCCGAGAAGCGCCATATTGATGAATTCTACTATAAGCAGTTTGCGGTGCCGCTGCGACAGTTTTACGTGGAACTGAAGAATATCGACCTAGATCAGTTAGTGAAGCAGCATCAGGAGTGGTTCGAGTGCAAGGAGAACTTCACGTCCTTGCTGGATGATATTCTAAGTGCGATTAAGCGCGACGATGAGAACATGATTTCGGACTGCTATTAATGTCTACAGATCCGGGGCGAAGCCGATTAGTAGTCGAAACCACTCTGTGAACTAAACTAAAAGTGTTTTTTCTTGAAATTTAAACTATTTTTGATAACTATGTACGTTACAAATAAAATGAGATTTTATTCCGCCACCATGAAACATACCAATAAATTGTAATTTAGTTTGTTTTTAAATCATATCTTATTTTTATTTTTGGTACCTTTGGGGGTTTTATAGAGTTCTTAAAGTTTCTATTAAGTTTAATTTATCTTTCAAAGCGTATTATGATATCAGTCAATATTTTTCAAGGCATCAACAGTCAATTTTCTTACAAGGTTGTGACGCGCAGACGCGCACAATTATAATTAGATATATTGAATACCAGAGATATTATGAATAATTGCTTGATCGTTGAATTAAAATCGCGCGCCAAAGATTGTGCGCAAAGGGTCACACTGACCAAAAGTGATTGGCCACACTGCGCCTAGGCGTTAGTCACATGCCGGAAAGGGGCTAACGCCAGAAAGAGGAACGGGCACACTGAAACCCGCCAGATCGCTATAAAAGGAGAGCCGCAGCCGCTGGAAAATCACTAAGCAGCCGGCAGCGATCGGGTGAGGTAAGCCTACTTTGGAACCAGTACTGCCAACTTAGCATTTTACCTGCCAGTTCTGGCATTTTTCAACCGTCAAATGCAGGAAAAATTGTGAGCTAGCAGCTGGCAGGAAATTTGGCATTTTTGAAAATCAAAATTTTGAATGCTAAAAAGGACTCTGTTTTTGAAATCTTAGAGCATTTCAAACTGTCTGTCCCTCAAATTGAACAGATTGTTCTGCAGTACAATAATGTACATCTCATAAAATGGGAAAATACGGATTGCACTTTAAAATTTTGGGCTGAAGCAAACCGTTATGTGGATTCGGGAGGTAATCACCGATTTAAAGCGTTAGCTTCGTTTGCAATTAACTTACTTTCGCTGCCATGGTCAAACGCGGAAGTCGAACGAGGTTTTAGCCAGATGAACATAGTAAAATCTAAGTTGAGGAACGCAATGAACATTGACACTCTTAATTCGATTTTACACATACGGTAATTATTATTCTTAGCACAATATTAAAAACTTTAATTTCTTATCAATTTTCAAATAACAATAAGTAGAAAACTATTCATTAAAATTACATCAAAATTAAAATGGCTTTTTTCTGTTTTTTTTTTTAATTTGATCTAGCCTTTTCTAGCAGATTTGGAAGGTTACTTTAGCATTT